>ML313314.1:48866-131215 GCA_005239505.1 Nicotiana paniculata
GAGAGAGAGAGAGAAAATTAGAGAGGTATTTAAGGTGGTTCTATGTTGGTAACTAGATGCCAATAAGAGCTATGTGGTTTGAAAAGAAGCAAAGTGCAAAAAGAAAGAAAAATGTGAGTAGTGTTCAAGGAGGGTGTAGTCACTTGTATCCCAAATGCTTATCCCACCCTTCCCTAAACCTACATTACAAGCTTAAAAATTCCTTATGGGGTCTCCAACTGAATGTTCTTGAATAAGCAGTGAACTAAAATAAGGGCAAGCTTATGGCATGATATTTTGTAACACTTGAAATTCTTTGTTGAGAGTGAGTGTCTTTGTGCATTTTTCCCTTGTGTTGTTATTGTAAATATGGTGATTTTGGGACTTTCTTTCTTGTGAGGGCACATGAATTAGGATGGATTGGTAAAATTGATATATCCGAAAATGAGTAAATTGAGCATATGTCGTATACTAGTGCTTTTGAGTCACCTCTTGAGGCTTATTGTTGCCACTTGATTATTTTGAAACTCCTTTGCATTTCTTGAAAGTGTTTTTAAATGAGGGAGCTATTTGGTTAAGATTCACGTGCTTGAGCCTAATTATTAATGCCAACCAAATCCACAAGTATGGTGCTTAATTGGAGAATGTGATTTGTAAATGATGGCAATACTACTTGTACTTTAAATGGTAGAACCTCATTGAATTGTTGGTTTTGATTTGCTTGAGGACAAGCAAAATCTTTAAGTTGGGGGTGTTGATGAATGGTGATTTTACCACTCATTCTAGACTCTTTTCTTTAGATTTTTCGTCCATTAATTATAATATGAGGGAGTTTATGGTGTGTATTGTTAGATTTTCAGGTAAATGATGCCATGAAGAGAGTTGAATTCAATTAAAGTGGAATTGAGCAAAAAAAGGGTTGAAACAATGCAAAACCCTTCAGTGAAACTGAATTTGCGAAACATTGTTCGCATCTGCGACCTCGCGTCTGCGAGGTGGAAGATCGCATCTTCAGAATTTAGCTACTATGCACTGGAACCGCATATGTGGTAAGAATCAGTGCCTGCGGAATAGCTAGTGCGACTATTTGGTCCGCATCTGTGGAGAAGGGAATTCCACAAAGGCTTGGATCTGCGATGAATTATCCGCATCTACGGAGACGCATTTGCTTGAACCTGTACGCATCTGCAGAGTAGGCAAACTACTGATTTTACGCATCTACAGAGCCGCACCTGCGAGGATACTTCTGCAAGTGTGATCAACAAGCTTCAGACCTGGGCAGGAATGACATTTCACATTTTCTCAATTCCAAACACACACATACACGACCTAGCAGATCTTTTGTAAATCTTTGGCTTATTTTCAGTCCTTAGACTAGAGAGAACATGTTTTGGAAGCTAGTGTTCTTGCACACACACTTGGGTCTTGAAGATTTGAAGCTTTTGGTTGAGAATTTCTTACTCATTTATGGTCATTTCTTCATTATCTTGCTTTGTATTAAATATTTGAGTGTGTAGTATTTATTTCCAACAGTTGAATCTTGTTTATGGAAATATTCGTATTTAAAGTGTGGGTTAAATATCTTGTTGTGCTTATGTATTGAACGATTTTTAGTAATATTGAAGTGAGTTATTATTTTTTAATTATTCTTGTTCTTTAATATTTCCAAAGGGATTAGCTAACCCTAGGACTGCCCATTAACTTCGAATTAATTTTGGAAAAGATTATTTGGGGTTGGGAAAGATTAATTAACAAGAACTTGAGGTTTTAACCCTAATCTCCTACATATTGTTCTCTGTGGGATTCAACCCCGACTCATAGTTAGGAAAATTATATTGCCTGTGACCGTGTCTATTTACTTTTTAGTAGTGGATTTGGACGTCATCAATGTCCCCCTCCCTATAGTACATGATTAGCTTTTATTTGTTGTTATCTTGTACATATACTGTCATCAGCACAGGTTCATTATGTGAGTGTCTTGTCATAGACTTGTCACTACTTCGTCGAGGTTAGGCTCGACACTTATGAGTACATGGGGTCGATTGTACTCATACTACACTCTACACTTGTTGTGCAGATTTTGGTACCGGCCCTAGTTGTCGTGAGACATAGCAGCTTGGAATTGTTTATTGGAGACTAGAGGTAGATCTGCTGGCGCCCGTAGACCTTGGAGTCCCCTTCTATTTCCCCTATTTTTATTGTTTCTTTTCATTCAGAATAGTTGTATTTCTTTCAGACTCTGTTTGTAGAAAATCTTAGAGGCTCGTGAGTTGTGACTCCAGATCCAAATTGTGGTAGATATTATGGGCATTTATATTATTTTGCATTTCATTTTTAGCTTGTATTTGGCTTAATTGATTATGTTATTGAAATTGAATTAAATTGACTTAACAGTTCTCTAACGTTGGCTTGCCTAGCAAGTGAAATGTTAGGCGCCATCACAGTACCGAAGGTGGGAATTCTTGGCCGTGAAAAGTTGGTATCAGAGCACTAGGTTTCCTAGGTCTCACAAGTCACAAGCAGGCTTAGTAGAGTCTGGAGAATCAGTAAGGAGATGTCTGTACTTATCTTCCAGAGGCTATGAAGTTAAGGAACAATTTCACTTCTATTCTTCTTTGTTGTGCGATTTCATTCCATCATTGATGATTGAACTCTTCTATTATTGTCCTTCCAGATATGAAGAGAACAGGTGCTACGTCTTTAGCTGGACAGCAGCCAGAGCCCCCAGTGGCAACTCCCACGAGGGTCAGAGGTCGAGGTCGAGGCCATGCCAGAGACCGAGGCAGGGGCATAGCTCGAGCAACAACACCAGCAGTGGAGCCCTAATTGTAGTTTGATGAGGAGGTTCCAGCCCAGACTATGCCTGTTGGACTAGCTCAGGTCCCGGAGGGGTTCATCGCCACCCTAGTGCTTCAGGATGCTTTGGTCTATTTGGTGGGCCTTATGGAGAATGTGGCCTAGGCCGGTACATTTCCTATGGCACTAGCCGTCTCTCAGACTTGGGGAGGAGCACAGACTCCCACTACTCACACTCCGGAACAATAGGCTCCCCGGTATCAGACTCCAGTACCTCCCCATTTGGGGTAGTTCCACCAGTTGTTGCGGCATATACCGGTGATGGATTCGCCATGTCTTTTGAGGCTTTATGGAGATTGGAAAGGTTTACTAAGATCTTTCTAATTCACTTCAGTGGTGCACCTTCAGAGGAACCACGGGATTATTTTGACAACTGTCATGAGGTGTTGCGAAACATGGCTATAGTGGAGACTAATAGAGTCGATTTTGCTACATTTCAAATGACGGGTTCCGCCAAGAAATGGTGGAAGGATTATGTGTAGACCAGACCAGCTGGGTTGCTTGCTCTTACTTGGGACCAGTTCTCGCAGCTCTTCCTAGAGAAGTTCCTCCCTATCACCCTGATAAAGGAGTATCGTCGGCAGTTCGAGCGTCTCTAGGAGGGCAATATGACTATTACTCAGTACTAGACCCGTTTTTTAGATCTGGCCCGTCATGCTATTCTTCTTCTTCCTACCGAGAGAGAGATATTGAGGAGGTTTATTGAGCGACTTTCTCAGCCTATCAAGTTGCAGATGACCGGGAGTGAGATTTCTTTTCAAATGGCTGCCAATGTCGCTAGCGAGTCGAGATGGTTCTTGCACAATGGGGAGGTCAAGGGTACTTTTGGTAAAGGCCATCATCCCAGGCCGTTTCATTCATCCCTCCAGGCATCCCACCGTGATTCAAGTGGTCGTGTCCCTCATATGCCTTATCCGATCAGCTAGCCTACAGTGCACTACCAGCTCCTAAGTGCACCTCCCCTCCCGAGTTTTCAGGGTTGTTACTCAGGTCGGTAGGGCCAGTTTTAGGGGCAGTCATCACAGTAGTCGAGGTCCTTTTATACTTTTGGTGACCCGAGGCACATTGCTAGGTTTTGCCCTCGGGCACCGGGCACCTCACAACATCAGCGTTCTCATGCCATGGTCCCGGCACCAGTTGCTATACCGCCTGCTCAGCCAGCCAGAGGTAAGGGTCAGGCAGGAAGAGGTAGGGGTCAGACTGTTAGAGGTGGATGTCAGGCCATTATAGGTGGAGGCCAGCCAGTTAGAGGTCATCCCAAGGCCATGGTTCAGAGTCGTGGGACCCAGTCCCGATGTTATGCTTTTCCAGCTAGGTCTGAGGCTGAGTCATCTAACGTTGTTATCACAGGTATTGTTTCAGTTTTCCATAGGGATGCTTCAGTTTTATTTGATTCGGGCTCTATTTACTCCTATGTGTCATCCTATTTTGCTTCATATTTGGTTGTGCCTTGTGATTCTTTGAGTGCTCCTGTATATGTGTCCACACCTGTGGGAGATGCTATTGTCGTAGATCGTGTTTATCTTTTGTGTGTGGTAACCATTGGGAGTCTTGAGACTAGTGTGGATCTCCTACTTCTAGATATGGTTGATTTTGATGTCATTTTGGGTATGGATTGACTATCACCTTATCATGCTATATTGGATTGTCATGCCAATACAGTGACCTTAGCCTTGCCGGGGTTTCCTCGATTAGAGTGGAGAGGGATTACTGCCTATTCTACCAGCAGGGTTATCTCTTATGTGAAGGCTCAGCGTATGGTCGAGAAGGGGTATCTAGCTTATTTGGCTTATGTCCGTGATTCTAGTGTGGAGGTTTCTTCCATGGATTCAGTACCAATTGTCTGTGAGTTCCCAAAGGTATTTCCTATAGACCTGCGGGGATGCCACCTGAGAGGGATATCGACTTCCGTATTGATTTGGTTCCGGGCACTCAACCCGTTTCTATTCCGCCATATCATATGTCCCCCGCCAGAGTTGAAAGAATTGAAGGAGCAGTTGCAAGATTTGCTTGATAAGGGCTTTATTAGACCTAGTGTCTCGCCCTCGGGTGCACCTATGTTGTTCGTGAAAAACAATGATGGATAGATAAGGATGTGCATAGATTATCGACAGTTGAACAAAGTCACCATCAAGAACAAGTATCCATTGTCGATGATTGATGACTTATTTGATCAGCTTCAGGGTGCCAAGGTGTTTTCGAAGATTGATTTGAGTTCTGGCTACCATCAGTTGAGGATTAGGGCATCTGATGTCCCTAAGACAGCTTTTCGGACTCAGTCCGGGCATTATGAGCTTCTAGTGATGTCCTTTGGGTTGACAAATGCCCCAGCAGCATTTATGAATTTGATGAACCGAGTGTTCAAGCCCTATTTGGACACCTTTGTGGTTGTGTTTATTGATGATAGCTTGATCTACTCCCATAGTATAGAGGAGCACGAGCAGCATCTTCGGGTTGTACTTCAGACCCTGAGAGACAGCCAGTTATATGCTAAGTTTTCAAAGTGTGAGTTTTGGTTGGATTAAGTCACTTTATTGGGGCATGTTGTACCAGCAGAGGGCATTCAGGTGGATCCTAAGAAGATTGAGGCAGTTCAGAAATGGCCTAGACCGACTTCAGGCAAAGAGATCAGGAGTTTCTTGGGTTTGGCGGGTTATTACTGTCGATTTGTGGAGGGGTTTTCATCTATAACAACCCCATTGACCAGGTTGACCCAGAAGGGTGCTCCGTTCAGATGGTCAGATGAGTGTGAGGCGAGCTTTCAGAAGCTCAAGATTACTTTGACTACAACACAAGTGTTTGTGTTTCCCATAGGTTAAGAATCTTATACGATTTATTGTGATGCATACCGTGTTGGGCTCGGTGCAGTATTGATGTAGGATGGCAGAGTGATTGGGTATGCATCGCGGCAATTGAAGGTTCATGAGAAGAATTACCATGTCCATGACTTAGAGTTGGCAGTCGTTGTTCATGCGCTGAAATTGGAGGCACTGTCTTTACGGCGTGTCGTGTGAGGTTTTCACAGATCACCGCAGCCTTCAGTATTTGTTCAAGAAAAGGATCTCAATTTGAGGCAAAGGAGGTGGTTGGATCTATTGAAAGACTATGATATCACTATTTTGTATCATCCTGGAAAGGCCAATGTGGTGGCCGACGCCTTGAGTAGAAAGGCAGCGAGTATGGGAAGCCTTGTGTATATTCCAGCCGGTGAGAGACTTCTTACGTCATATGTTCAGACTTTGGCCAATCAGTTTGTAAGTTTGGATATTTCAGAGCCCAGTCGTGTCCTAGCTTGTACAGTCACTCGATCTTCTTTGTTTGAGCGCATCAGGGAGCGACAATATGATGAATCTCATTTGCTTGTCCTTAGAGAAACAATGCAGCACGGTGGTGCCAAGCAGGTTAGTGTTGGAGAGGATGCAGGTTCATGTTTGTGTGCCTAATATGGATGGACTTCGTGAGTTAATTCTTGAGGAGGCCCATAGTTTCCGGTATTCTATTCATCCGGGAGCCGCCAGATGTATCAGGACTTGCGGGAGCATTATTGGTGGGGGAGGATGAAGAAGGATATAGTTGCATATGTAGCTCGGTGTCTAAATTGTCAGCAGGTAAAGTATGAGCATCAGAGACCTAGTGGTTTGCTTCAGAAGTTAGAAACTCCTGAATGGAAGTGGGAGCGTATCACTATGGATTTTGTTTTTGGACTCCCACGGACTCAAAGGAAGTTCGATGCGTATGGGTTATTGCGGACAAGCTGACCAAGTCAGCACATTTCATTCCTGTGGCAGTTACTTATTCTTCAGAGCGGTTAGCTGAGATCTACATTCGTGAGAATGTCTGTCTTCATGGTGTGCCCGTGTCTATCATTTAGATCAAGGTACACAGTTAACCTTGCACTTTTGGAGAGCAATACAGTGTGATTTGGGAACACGAGTTGAGTTGAGCATAGTGTTTCATCCTCAGACGGACGGATTGCCCGAGCTCACTATTCAGATATTGGAGGATATGCTTCGCACATGTGTTATAGACTTCGGAGGATCGTGGGATAAGTTCTTGTCACTTGTGGAGTTTACCTACAACAACAGCTACCAGTCGAGCATTCAAATGGCTCCATATGAGGCTTTGTACGAGAGGCAGTGTCGATCGCCAGTTGGATGGTTCGAGCCTGGGGAGTCTCAGTTGCTAGGTACATATTTGGTACATGATGCCTTGGATAAGGTTAAGATTATTCAGGATCGACTTCGCACAGCTCAGTCTAGGCAGAAGAGTTATGTCGACCGTCGAGTTCGTGATGTTGCATTCATGGTCGGAGAGAGAGTATTGTTTCGAGTTTCACCCACGAAGGGTGTGATGAGGTTCAGAAAGAAGGGCAAGTTGATCCCAAGGTACATCGGACCCTTTTTGATTCTGGAGAGAATGGGTGAGGTGGCTTACAGGCTTGTGTTACCACGGGGTTTATCAGTAGTTCATTCGGTGTTCCATGTGTCCATGCTCCGGAAGTATCACGGTGATCCGTCCCATGTGTTAGATTTCAGCTCTGTCCAGTTGGACAAGGATTTGACTTATGAGGAGGAGCCGGTGGCTATTCTAGCCCGGTAGGTTCGTCAGTTGAGGTCAAAGAGTTATCCTTCAGTTCGAGTGCAGTGCAGAGGTCAGCCCATCGAGGTAGCTACTTGGGAGTCTGAGTCGGACATGTGGAGTATATATCCACACCTTTTCACCAGCTCAGGTACTTTTCTATGTCCATTCGAGGATGAACGGTTATTTTAGAGGTGGAGAATGTGATGACCCGATCTTATGTTTTAGAACCTAATTCTGCTCTTTGAAGCCTTAAATACCTCATTTTAGCCTTCCTCGATTTGCTTTCATGGTCCAGGTGTTTTTTCGGAAAGCTGTTATGTTAAAAAACTAAGAAAATATGAAATTTTTGCCTTAAAATATATTTGAGTTGACTTCGGTCAACATTTTGAGAAAAAGTGCTCGGATTCGTGTTTTGACGATCCTGGTGGGTCCATATGGAGATTTGGGACTTGGGCGTATGCCCGAAAGCAAATTCGGAAGTCCCAAGCCCGAGTTATCGCACTTTGTTGAAATTTGAAACTTTAAAAGCTTAATGACTTTGAAGGTTTGACCAATGCTTGACTTTATTGATATCGGGTCCGTATTTTGGTTCCGGAACCCGGTATAAGTCCATTACTATATTTATGACTTGTATGTCAAATTTTGTTAGAAATGGAGTTGGTTTGACGTGATTCGGACATTCTGTTGTGAAATTAAAAGTTCATGAGTTTTCTTGGAAATTTCCTTTGATTTGATGCTAAATTCGTAGTGCCAGGTGTTATTTTGGCGATTCGATCGCGTGAGAAAGTTCATATGATATTTTTTAGACCTGTGTGCACATTTGGTTTAGAGCCCCGAGGGCTCGGGTGAGTTTCAGATAGGCTACGAAGTGGTTTGGACTGAGAAAACTCAGTTGGTTCTGCAATTTCTGCATGTGTCTGATTTAGCATTTGCGAGATCAGTGTTCGCATTTGTGAACATTCCCCAATACTTACAGGCACACATTTGCGAGCAAATTCTTTGCAAATCCTGGGTCAACATGAGTTCGCATTTGTGATCAAGAGGTCGCAATTACAGGGAGGCCATAGTTCGCATTTGTGAACAAGACTTCGTATTTGCGAAGTGGGTCAGAGGAGTACAGTGATCGCAATTGCGATCAAACGGTCACATTTGTGGAAGATCAAAGTTTGCATTTGCGAACCAATCATCGCAAATGCGATGACAGTAGAAATGGGAAAACTTCGCAATTGCGATTGTTTCTTCGCATCTGCGAACCCCAGGTCAGAAATGCGAGATCTACAACTGATCAAAATAGGAGTTAAACGGGATTTTTGTTCATTCTTCTAATTTTCAAAACAAGAAAATCCTAGAGGCGATTTTTCAAAGAACTCTTCTTCCCCAAACCATTGGTAAGTGACTCTAATCCATTTTCTTTCAATCTTTCACTACATTTCCTAATATTTCAACCTAAAATCTTGTGTTTTCATGGTGGAAATTGGAGGTTTTGGGTAGAATTAGGGATTTTTGTAAAATGGGGATTTCCACCTCACATTGAGGTTGGATTCCAAAACAAAGTACATAATCGGGCTCGGGGGTGAATGGGTAATTGAGTTTTGGTCCGAATTTCAGGTTTGGACCAAGCGGGCCCGTGGGTTAACTTTTGTCGAATTTTTCAATAATGACCTAAATTGAATCATTTGCAATCGTGGGTAGTTCCCAAGGCTTAATTTGAATCGTTTGGTTGGTAATTTGCTAGATTCTATTGGTTCGGAAGCTTGTTTGAAAGGAAAAGTTATGGTTGAGCTTTGAGTGGACCTTTGGAGCGAGGTAAGTGTCGTAGATAACCTTGACTTGAGGGATTAGGACTTGTTTGTCTATTTTCTACATGTTTAGATGGTGGGTACAACATATATGTGAGGTGACGAGTACTTATGCGTTGTTGTCGGGTTGTAGCATGCGGGTGAGACTTTTTCCTTGTAATTATTGCTTCCTTTGATCATGTTATCCATGCTTAGACTAGTTATTTGTTAAATTGATCGTTCCTACCGTGTTTATGGGCTTTCGTGATAATTGAGTATTGATTCCAAAGTTGAGATTTGTATTGTGGACCCATTGTTGAAGTAAGGCTTGTTCTTGTTGATACTATCTCCTTGTTATTACTTGTTCACTGTTATATGGTAAGGGAGTGTGTTAATGCACGAAGGATGATGTCGTGCCTATGTAAGTGTTAATGCACGAAGGGTGATGACGTGTCATATTGTGAGTCTTAATGCACGAAGGGTGATGTCGTTTCATGTTATGAGAGTTAATGCACGAAGGATGATGTCGTGTCGTATCTATTAGTTTACACCGAGAGTGAGAGTAAAAGCACGAAGGGTGATGTCGTGCAGTGTTCTTTTTTCATTGTGAGGTTGAGAGTAAAAGCACGAAGGGTGATGCCGTGCAATTTTCTTCATTTTGCTTAATTGTTATTACTGGTTAAAGGCATATTGACTGTCGGTTTATCATTTTCGTTGTGTCTCTCGTATCTTATATCCCCTTTAGCATGTCCCCCTCCCAATAGTACATGATTAGCTTTTATCTGCTGGTATCTTGTTCATATACTGTCATCTACACAGGTTCATTATGTGAGTGTCTTTTCATAACCTCGTCATTATTTCATCGAGGTTAGGCTTGACACTTATGAGTACATGGGTTCGGTTGTACTCATACTACACTCTACACATCTTGTGCAGATTTTGGTACTGGCCCTACCTGTTCGTGAGGCATAGCAACTTGGACTTGTTTATTGGAGACTCGAGGTAGATCTACTAGCGTCCGCAGACCTTGGAGTCCCCTTCTATTTATCCTATTTTTACTGTTTCTTTTCATTCAGAACAGTTGTATTTCTTTTTTACTCTGTTTGTAGAAAATCTTAGAGGCTCGTGAATTGTGACTCCAGATCAGAATTGTAGTAGATATTATGGCCATTTATGTTATTCTGCATTTCAGTTTTAGCTTGTATTTGGTTTAATTGATTCCGTTACTGAAATTGACTAAAATGACTTAACGGTTCTCTAACGTTGGCTTGCCTAGCAAGTGAAATGTTAGACGTCATCACGATTCCGAAGGTGAGAATTTCGGGTCGTGACAAGTTGACAGTATTTGACCACAGTTAACCGATCGAAGTCGGTCGGTCATCTTAAAAAAAAAACTAAAAATAATTATAAACTATAAGCATATATTTTATTCATAGATATACATTTACTAATAAATAATTATAAACTATAAGTATAATCTTTATAAATAATTATATTACCTAATTAATTTTAATAAACTATAAGCATATATTTTATTCACACATATATATAACTAGTTTCTGAACACGTGTGTTGCACGTGTAACCCTTATCAATTGTTACAAACATTTTAAAATTGAAAATATCCATAAATATCTAAATGATTTGTTAAAAGTTCTATAAAATGGATGTAGCTCTTGGAAGTCAAATGTATTCAAATACTTAATTTTTCTTTTTCCGTAACTAATTTCGATATGTAAGAATTATGGTGCCCTAAATCCTACCGAATGATAGTTGGTTTATAAGGATTTGAATTATGTTCTTCTACTTGTCTTATATTCTTCTACTTATATATCGTTGAAACTTAGATTGAAATGATAACAATCAACTTATGGAATAATTTAACAGTTAACTGTGCGTTGTAGGTACACCCTCTTTACTTCGATTATTTATTTCTATAATCTATAATTTCTCTTTATGAAATAAGTTAATAACAATATATTTGATTTACGTAGTAGCCCTTTCACATAACCCATGTCTTCTTAATGGTAAAAGTAAGTAGGAGAGGAAATAAAGAAGTTAAGTCTACTAATGGGCTTGGTAATTAGTCCAACACTTGAATAATACAGCAAAAGAAAAATAACAAACTTAACGCTATTTTTTACTGAAAATCAATAAGTTTAGTATAGTAGCCAAACTTCTCATAACAAAAGATAGTCATTTTCATGATAAAGACTATGGAAATATTGTATAAATACGTGAAAATTTGTAAAATTTGCGAGACTCGTAAAACTAATAGGAAAAGAAAAAAATATTACCTCATTCGAAAACTATATATTGGTAGTATGTGTTATACATAGTTAGCATGTATGCCAAATGAAAAGAACAAATTAGTTAATGACCATTTTTCCAATTGATAAATGGTCTCACAGTAAGAGAATTGATTAATTAATTTTATTGTCCAATTTTATAAGGTGAATGAAATAAGGAGAGAAGGTTGAAATACATGAATCTATAATAACTGTTGGAAGCTCAAAGGAGTAAACATTGAATGGATATTCTAAAGGTTGAGATAGTATATACATTTGTAATAAAGTATCGAAGATGAAAGGAATACTTAGGAGTTGAATAGGCTACATTAAGTACAAATTTATTATTTATTGGAAGCTGAGTTTACCTTTTTGTACAAGAAAATTATTGAATTAGTGTTTATATAATTAATGGGTAAAATAGTCCTTAAATTTTTATGGGCTTTTTGGTAATTCAACTTTGACATTTAGAGCTTCCTACTTTTAGTATAACTAATTTCAGGGCACGTACGTTGCACATTTGTCCCATATAAACCAGTACAGATTTTCTAATATGAAGTTAATATTATTAAGATGTGTGCATTTAGTATTATGCAAAGTTTGAAAGATGTATGGTGTTGAACTTAAAATGATTGGATAAGTACACAGTTATATTAGGCATATTTTATAATCATATTAATTTTGATCATATAAGATACGTGCACACATTACACATACGATGTTCTTTGTGTATATTTCATTATGATTTGCTTTGTCAAAATCACAACTATTTTTTTCGACATTAATATTTTGATTCAAAGTAAAATAATTCGCACATATTATATTTTTCTGAAAAAATGTAAGTCATATGTTAGTGAAATTTAACTAACAAGAATAAAATAGAATAAAAAGAGAATTTGTTACCTTATCAAAAAAAAGAAAAAAAGAAAAGAATTTTCAACAGTTGTACAAAGTGATACAAAAATTACGTAAAAATATATATGATTTGCATGGATGAATTGGCCGGCCATACCTGGACCTAAAAATGGAAAAGAAAAACCAATATAGTGAGTATAACTAGTAAACTTTCCTCAAAAATAGTGCATCTATTTTACTTCTATTAAACATGAGGATTAAGTGAAATAAATTATCAAAAATTATATGAATATACCTGATTTAACTGCTGCAAAATAGCTCTTCTATTTCAAGAGCTCATCTCTTTTTCTTCTTGACTTCGAACATTTTTCTCCTCCGCGTACTTAACTTAATTATCACTGAGTTTAGAATTTAATGATATTTAGAGTCATATGCTGATATGCTACATGATAATTATTCAAATGCAGTACACCACTTCCATGGACAAATGTGTTTCCCTTCTCTTTCTCCGTCCCTTTTTATCAAAAAGCATCATTTACGCTTGTAAATATGAAATCAAAAAGAAGAATTATCAAATTTGTGTCGTAAAAAGGTACTGTTGTACTTGAATGAGTAGATGGCTTGCAGATTCTATGGTGAAGATTAAACGGAATTCTCGAGTGAATGAACACCTTAAAATTTGATCTCAAGAATAAGTGTACGTAGAATTATCTAATCCCATTTATCATTTCTCAAAGGGAACCTTTTTGGTGAGCTGTATATGGTGTAAAGAATATGTTCCGACTTTTTAGTAACTGTTGTAATTTTAACGAACAACCATAAAAAATGAAAAATTACTTTTATTTGACGAACCAACATAAATGATAAATTATAACGGTAGACTATGTGATTACTTTACGTTATACTATTAATAACATTATTATCATAGTTAGTGTGGAATACTACTTATTCTTTATTATGAAATACTTTATGTTTTTCTGCATTGAGGTTGAACGCAATTTAGTTCTTTCCTCGATGGAGTCCCTTGAGCTTTCATTCCACGTGTTCATTTAATTATCCAATGCAGCTCCTCAAATTTTCAGATAATTAAGTTTGGTTAATGTATCAATTTAAGAAGAGCAGTTTTCATTTTCTTAAGGGTATTATAGTCTCTTAATTTTATAGGGTTATTTTGGTCTTTCAATATTTAGATTATGGCTTCATACTTATAATATAGTATGATATGATTAATCAATCAAAATAAACAAATAAAGGTATACATATGAGACGTTTATTTTATTCGAATTCCATGTTTCTGTCTTATATATTCATTCTTTTTATAACTAATTATAAATTACATAGATTATTAAATATCGGTCAAGACGTTTTACCTTTTGTATTCATCTATATATCTAAGTTAATTTTCTAAGATATAATTAAGTATATGAGTCATTTCACACACATATACATATATTATATTGTAATTTATGATCTATCACATACATTACTACGCCCGAAAACTTGATCAATTGATGAATTGGTAAACCAATATTATTCTATTTTAAATATGTTTAGTCGATTGTTATGTTAACTTGTTTACGTAATGCTAATAGCTTCTTTCATTTATTTAATTTGTGATACTTACATACAAGTCAAAGAAGTTTAGTGTTGTTCTATATTTCATTCATTCATCACTAATAATGTATGGCATAGATTAATCGATATAGGCCGAGACATTTTATTTTTAATATCCGTCAATATAGGTCGAGACGTTTTGTTTTTAATAATCTAAGTAAGTTATAAGTCGATGAACCAATTTACAAATAGATATTAATGATGATCAATTATATATACTAATTAGATTATTGCTTCTTCACAAGTCTTCCCAAAAAAAAAAACCCATGTAACCCTAGCACTTCACGTTCTTATATGCGGCTATACCTATACACACACACGCACACACTTCGTTGTTCTACTTTAACTATCTATAGCTTGTTATAATATATGTTAGTGCATTCATTATTTGTATACAAAATAAAATGTTAATGGATTATATTTATATTATTTAGATAGTAAATTTTAATGTGATTTAAGAAGTTTGACCATGTTTGATTTATGAACTGACTTAAGTTGGTCGGTTACTTTCCAGAATTACAGTTATCGACCGAAGTTGGCCGATAAGTCCCCTGTAATAACGACTGACTCTCACGACCCAAAATCTAACCATGGTCGTGATGACACTTATCGTGTTACAAAGCAAGCCTATTTCCCAAAATATTACTACTAAATCGATTATAAGAAATTAATAAAACATTTTCAACATTTAAATTTTTTCATAAACTAAATCAACTCTAAATATAATTAATGAAAATAAGGAAACGAGCCCCAAACATCGGGGTGTCACTAAGTCACGAGCGTCTAAATCTATGAACTAAGATATATAAACTGTCTAACTGTCCAAGACAAAAAAAATAGATGATAAAAGGAGTAACAAGGTCCTGCAGACGCTAGCAGCTACCTAGCAATCTCCAAAGATAGTCGGCCTGAACTCAACGACCGCACGCTCTAACTCACCTGGGTTAGCACATAAAGTGCAGGGTGTAGTATGAGTACAACCGAATAAGTAGTAACAGAAATAACTAAGGAACTGAGTAGTAGTGACGAGCTAAGCAAAACAGTCAAATTATTTATTTCCACAATTTAAAATGAACAGGAAAGAAAAGGTAAATTCCATAAATCAACAAATACTACAAGGAAATTAACAGGTAAAAAAATGCAGCAACAGCAAAAGTGAATGAAACCTCACAACAATGTCACTCAATCACTCAGCACTCGGCACTCGGCACTCGCATTCAGCACTCAATATCAAGTAAGGGACACTACCCATATCAAGTATCACAACATATCAGCAACATAATAGAGACTGAGGTAAACATGTACAATAATTTCTATGACTGAGTACAAATAATGTGAGCATGAATGAAGCTTGAACATGATCTCTAACATGAAGGCAAACAAGTTCAACAACAAGTAAACACATAACCACAGATAATAGCTATTAGGCCCCACAGCCTCACGGGATGGACCAAGTCTCAATCTCTCGCGGTGCACACCCACACGCCTTTCACTTAGCGTGGTTATCACCACCAAACAATCATATGATATCAATTTCTCCGGGTTTATACCTCAAATCCAGAGTTAAAACTGTTACTTACCTTAACGTCGTAAAATCCTACTCCGGGATGCCCTCGTCTCTGGACTCGGTCTCCAAAAGCTCTGAATCTAAACAAAAGTAGAATACTACTATCAACATAGTCTAAAGAATCGAATTCCACAATAAAAACTACATAAATATGCCGAAAATCCTAAATCGGCCAAAACCCGGCCCCCGAGCCCACATCTCGAAGCTAGTCAAAATTGGCAGAATAATAAACCTCGTCCTCTCTCTAGTCTAACCATATAAAATTTGTTGAAATCGAACTCCGTTTGGTCCCTCAAATCCTCACCTCAAACTCTCCAAAACTCGAGCCCTAACTCCCTCAATTTCACTTTGAAATCATCAATCAAATCCCAAAAACGAAGATGGATTCATGAAATATAACAAAAAACGAGTAGAGAACACTTATCCCAATCCCTATGGTAAAAATCGCCTCCAAAATTGCCCAAATCCGAGCTCCCCAACTCAAAATATGACCGAATGAACAAACCCTTATTTTATATATTTTTCTGTCAGATATTCTGCCTCGTTTCTCGTGTCAAATAATCCTGAAACACATTTTTTATGCTTTCAATGGATTCCTTATTAAATTCTAGTCAAGTTAGGCTTTCGAATCACTCAATTTGACCTTATAATGAAGGAGATATGTAGGTTTAAATATTTGCAAATAGTGCAGATTTTTAAATACGCCGTCAGTGACAATTTCGTAATTAATCTGAAAAATCTAGCACCTAATTCTTAGTAAAATGACCATAAAATCTTCATACGATGTCCAAATTCGACGATTCTTTTTGCTACGGGTCCGTAATTACGATACAGATCTAATGATTCAATCGAAAAAGAAATTGGAGCTCATTTGTTCAATATGATATAATTTATGCTTGAAGAAAAGGCGTCGAAACATTAAAAAAATGAGCGCAACACAACCCAAACCTATCCGAAACTCACCCGAGGCCCTCGGGACCTCAACTAATAATTTCAACAAGTCATATATCACTACCCGAACTTAGTTGAACCTCCGAAACACCCAAAATAACACCAAAACACCAAATCAACCTCGAATTAAAGCCTAAGAACTTCCTAACTTCCAAAATTCGCCAACGACGCCGAAACCTATTGAACCACGTCCGAATGACCTCAAATTTTGCACACACGTCACAAATGACACTACAAACCTACTCCAACTTCCGAAATTTCATTCCGATCGCAATACCTAATTTTTCACTGTCGACCAAAATCGCCAAATTTCCAATTTTTGCCAATTCAAGCCTAATTCTACCACGGACCTCCAAATTACATTCCGGACACACTTCTAAGTCTAAAATCACCCAACGAAGCTAACCGCATCATAAAAATTCAAATCCGAATTCGTTTACTAAAAAGTCAAAAATTTGGTCAAACCTTTCAAATTTAGAGCTTCTAGCTGAGACCGTTCTCCCAAATCAATTCCGGGTAACCTGAAATACCAAAATCGACGATTCACATAAGTCATAACACATCATACGGGGCTACTCATGCCCTTAAACAATCGAGCGAAGTGAAATTGCTCAAAATGACCGGTCGAGTCGTTACATCGACTTTGGTCGGTAACTTCAACTATAAAATTTATAAAATATTTTAAATAATAACATAACTATTAAAATTTAAAAATGTTAGTCCACCTAATCGATCGATGTTGTTCGGTAATCAAAAAAGTGTTTTGACTAAGCTAGTCCGACCATTGCGGTCAAATGTTTGACCAATATACCGACCGATTTCGATCTGTATATAATTTTTAAAAAAATGTAAAATGTTTTTGTGGTAGTTTCCTTCCGTTTTGGACGATATTTTGGTAGCTTTTGTTGACCGAGACGGGTCGGTCGGATTTTAGTCAGTGGTGCTCGAGAAATACTGTCACAGATACAATATAGTTTTACATATGAAAAGAGCCTAATCAAACAGAAGTACTTGAAGTTAAGGGGGATATTCCTAGAGTGAGCTGGAAATATTTGATGTTTCAAAATAATGCTAAACCAAAGTCCATTTTCACCATGTGTCTGCAGTTATAAATAATTGATAGGTTGATCAGTTGGGTATTAGTTGTGGACTCGATCGAGATGTGCTCTATGCCAATGACATGATGAATTAAGGGAGCACTTGTTTGTCAGATGTGCTTTTACCATTGAGGTATGGACAAGAATCATGTTGAGTTAATATAGTTATAGTTATTGCATCTAAACTGGGCTATTAAACAAATCACAGAGGGCTAGTATCTTTAGGATGGTCTATCCTGAACTTATTCATGCAGTTTCAATAGAGAGAAACTTGAGGATCTTCGAAAAGAGATACAGAGAAAGTGATGGGATAAATTTGGGAAATGTTCAATTTTAGAAAAATATCTACGCTGATTTTTGGAGAAATTTCACAATTCCAACATCAATTCTCAGATATCTTAATTTGATTGGGGAAGAAAATATATGTAGGTGAGAAAAAAAAGTCACTACATTTCTGGGTTTTGTTCAGCGCTGCTCTGTTTTTTTTTTAAAGCAAAAATCTCAGTGATTGTGTAATTGTACACGGCTAAAATCGGAGAGTCCAATTTTTTGATCATTATGGCATTCCGTAGCCCGTCTTCAGAAGGCTTGAGGCACAGTTCGAGGTTCGACACCGAGGAAGCATATCGAGGATCTCCACGCTCGACCTCGTAGCGGCATAAATCGGAGACCGTCATGAGAAGGCGGAAAATTCTCAAAAGGCACGTGATTATAGCTGACAACGCCTGCAAAGATAATACAAGTCCGTACCGGACATTAAATAGTTGTACCAACTGTATTTTCTTTGTAATAATTGTACATGTACTACCATTGGATTCCCCTCCTATATAAAGGGGATCCTTGTCATTTTGTAAGGGATACGATATTTAATAGAAGAACAAGAACATTCTTTATTCTCTAACTTAAACATACTTTACAATTGCTCCATTGATTTATTGCTTTCATTTGTTGTTCTTCATTTATTGCTCATTATTAATCATAAAGAGGGTATTCTCGAGGCCCTCTACACTGTTATTCCCCTATCCATCACCCCCAATCAAGCACACAAGCTCGACCTCGAGGCCCAGTTTCGGCCAGCTCGAGACCTCGTCTCAAGTGTGTTTGGTTTGCAAAACACCATTGCCCTTTGCTATTATCTCATTTTTCTAGCTCGCACTTAGCATCTCATGCCTAACAACTAGTGTTAAAATAAATTACGTATTTTTAGAACCACAAAATCAGATATAATTGTAATTACCGTTTTCAAGATAAACGGTAATAGAGTTGTTTTTGGGCTAGGAAGTTGTAACTATGGGTTGCCACGCAATTGCATTTGTAAACGGTTAAACTTCATTTATTTTTTACCAAGTACTATTTGAATGATTTTAAGATGCAAAATTGATAGAAAGTGTAACTCACAACTCTTCACTGCAGTCTGTAGAAGTTAGAACTCACAGAGAGTTTCGATAACTAATGCTGGACAAAGAATGAAAGGTTTTAAAAAAAACACAAAAGCAGATAGCTCTACTGAGTATCAAAGAACATTTCAGATAGCTAAATTTTATTAGTAAGTCTAGTCCATAGGGGCTTTACATGACACCAAAAGAAAAATAAAAAAAGAAGAATGTCTTCTGTCAACTGAATATCATACTCGAACATCATTATTGATACAAATCACAAAGTTTAAAAAGATCTTGGTTTCATCACAATGGTGGAATGCTTCAAAATGTGCAGACTGAATTGCCCGCCTTTCTCTGTTGTGTCAAGCTTTGACTGTCCTGGAGGAGGCAACAGCTCAAAGTTCTGCACCAAGCGTCCCAAAGTAATGCCAAGAATTGGCAATGCAAGGATAATTCCAGGGCAGCTCCTCCTACCAACACCAAATGGAAGATATCTGAAGTCATTGCCATTAGCCTCAACGTGCTTCTCCTCTTCGAAGAACCTCTCTGGCCTAAACTCTTCGGGCTTCTTCCAGGTAGCGGGGTTGTTAGCCAGCCACCAAGCGTTTACCAGGATCTTGCTCTCTGCGGGAATGTCATATCCAGCAAGCTTCGCATCGTGAAGGTTCATGTGTGGGACTAAAAGAGGGATTGCCATACGGAGACGAAGGGTCTCCTTGATCACAGCCTGAAGGTAAGGAAGCTTGTTGAGTTCTGGCTCAGTGATTTGCACTCCTACTCCAAGAACACTGTCAATCTCGTCACGGAGTTTCTTCTGGATTTCAGGGTGGTTCACTAGTTCAGCAATACCCCACTCAATTGACCACAGTGTAGTTTCTATTGCTGCTTACAATCACAACAAAAATTCAACATATTAGCATAGTTATTAAAGTGACAAATGGGCGCAATTAATGAAACCATAAGAGCAAATGTATTCAATAAAGAAGCATCCTAGCATTGATTGGAATCACACATTTCTCAATCACTATAGACACAAGTTCTAGTAAGCCAAAAGAAAAAGAACATTTCATTAAGTGCTGGACCGTCACATTTGCGGTATCTTGTTTCCTTAAAACAGAAACACCGCTATTTCTCGAATGAAACTTCTCTACCTTCATTCAAATAATTCAGAATCAATCTGTTGCAAATTTTTAAGCTTTCAAATACCACAAAAAAGAGCGAATGATACGGCTGAAGCTAAAGCCACATTTGCCGAACCAGACAAGTACTTGTCTCGCATAAATTCTTCAGCTAACCGTCTTGTAGATGTCAACCGCAAGTAAACATGAAATAGCATGTACTTCTAGGTCAGCCGTCGATATCAAAGGGGACAATATTGTAAGGTAGATGTTTCAACATAGGCACCCGAAATCGCAGTTGATACTGCTTCACCTAGAGTACACCCTAAAATTGAGCAGTTGGTACAACCAACCCACTAGACGATGTTAAATATCAAACTATGACCTATGAAGAAAGCCCCAGAGCTTTCAAGTTCTCCATTTAGATAGAAAAGTGTAGGACTAAAATTGAAATGAGGAAACGTGTCCACCTAAAAATCAGTTATTTTCGCAATTAAAAAATGATTAATAATTATGACAATATTCAAACATTGATCATAATTGAGGATGTGTGATTATCATTAAAAGGCTGTTTAAACTCGTCCAAGAATGGGACTCATTAGAAAACCAACCATTTATATATATATATTAACTAATCAATTTACCACCCAAGAGCAAGAATGATGAGTTACAGAGGCAGAATGTAAAAAGAGACCTTATCATAACTGAATCAAAGGGGAAACAAGGATATTTGAAATATACCAGCAACATTGATGTTCTCAACAATGTAAAGGACATTATCCTCGTTGATCTCTCCCTTCTGTTCAGCCTCAAGAATGTGATCAATGGCACACTTTAGCGCATTATTGTCCATGCTCTTCGTCGTGTTTGCAAGTTTCCTATAAAAAATGTCAAAAAGAAACATTTCACATGATGATTGTGCCTTTAATTTGGACTTTGGTTTTAGCCAATTTATCTGAAAAGGTATCTTCCATTGAATCATAGAGATGAAGAGTATATAGAATCAACATTAAAAAAGTGAACTTACTTTCTTTCATCAACAAAGTAATCTTTGAAAAGCTGCAACCTCCTCTGCTTAATTTCCTTACAGATGTTCAAGTAACCTCTCAAGAAAGGTCTCAAAATAGGTATAAAATCACCATAATTGTACTCAAAACTCTGAGCCAATCTACTCCTCTCCCCATTCAAAGCCTTAAGCTTGTTAAACAAAGGATCATCCTCACTCTCAAACCTCCTATCAAACATAATCCTGTACATGTTATTGTACATCATAAGCTGCAACCTTTTCCTTAACACAATCCCATTAGTTGCTGACTCTGGATTTTTCTTTACATCCTCAACAACATGTGCCACTTCATCTTCCCAACCACGCCTATACTGTTGCACCACTTTGTTTGTAAAAAATGGGACTGTCATAATCCTCCTCATCTTCCTCCAGTGTTCACCATATACTGTAAAAACCATATCTTGGCCTTTTCCAGTAAAAATATCAAACACCACATTCCTAGTTCTTGATCCAAATTCAACCCCTTGTGTATGCAATACTTCTTTGGCTAATTCAGGGGATGATACAACCACGAGATTCCTCTGTCCCATTCTTAACAGGAACATGTCACCAAATTTCTTGGCATATTCAGTGAGGTTTCTGTGATTCAAGTCATCACCAACTTGAAGCCAATTGCCAAAAACTGGCACAGGAATTGGACCTGGGGGCAGCTTATATTTCTTGCTACGTACCTTAGAAACAACTATAGCTACAATTATAGCTAAGAATAAGCCTATAAGGGTCTTCTCTAGAAGGAGGAGAAGATCCATCTTTTGGGAGAGCTCAAAATGGCATAAGACTATAATAAATTTTATAACACAGAGGGATTGTTGCAGTTATTGTTCCACCTGTTGAGTTTAAGAAGTGTGTTAAGTGTGATGTTTTATACTATTATTACGGGAAAGATGTTAGGTGGAGAATGTGACGGCGTTAATATTAACGGAGAGTTGGGTGGTGGATTGGGGTAGGTAGAAGAGAAAAGAAACTTGGGAGTTGGTGAGCCATAAGATAAGAAAGAGTAAGGCGGCCCTTTCAATTTCATGTGTTAAAATGAATTAAATTGAACTACTCAACGTTCCTCCACATTTTCAAACAAGTAGGTGGCGACCACGTCATTTTCTGATTAAGTTTACATCAGACAAGAAAATTAGAAATCTCCCTTCGGGGACGTCCGATAAATAAATATAAATATTAGAAAGACAAAGGCTTATGTCCATCTTGAGAGGATGGAAAAATTATGTCTGATGGATTTGATCTTTAAAATTTTTATCATTTATATTTATTGTACTTTTAAAATTATAAATATTTATTAATATTTTATAATTTTTAATATATATACTTCTTGTCAAAATCTCAAGCACCCATACAATAATTATAAGAGTTTATCTTTTACAAATTAGTTGTTGAAAATTTTTGATAAACTATCAAATCACATAAAATAACGATTTTAATATAAAAATTTTATATATTGAAGTGATCGTTCTTATAAAGTCCGGTTCTTAGCTGCCTTATTATAATTTCTGAGGACTTCTATAGCAATATTTTATGAAAATATTACTATTCGTATGACCTAATATGAAATTAAAACAAAAAACGAAAAAAGTACTTTTATCAACAAAATTTTGTCATATTAAACAAATTAAAATTTTTAATTTCTTTGTTTAGGAAGGAAGAGGTTGACGTTATTTATATTAATGGACAATGTAAAGTCTAAAATGATCAATATTAACTTAATATTATATAAAAAATAATTTAATATCTATACATAATAAAAGGAGAGGCAAAAGCACATTTTTAAGACAAGTGACATAACCACAAAAAGCCAAGTGGCATTATTAAGACAAAATAAATTGATTCTTTGACTAAAAATACCTTCTTAAATATTGAATTAACAAATATAAATATCTTATAATTAGCTATATTAAAAAAATAAAAAAAATAACTGCTCATTAGATTGGGGAGTAGTTTAAAGTTGGAGTTTGAAAGTTATTTTAAAATTAAAAAACAAAAAATAAGAAAAAATTAAATTAGCTACAATAAAAAAAATAAAAATATTAATAATAAAAAGTGGTATTATCAAGAAAAAATAAACTACCTTTTTAACTAGAAAAACCTTATTAAATTTGAATTAATTGGTTACTCTATTTGAATTAATAAATATAGATTTCTTATAATTAGCTATATTAAAAAATATATATATAAAAGAATAACTACTTATTCAAATTAAGAAGTAGTTTCAAGTTGGAGTTTAAAGTTATTTTAAAATTAAAACGAAAAATAAGAAAAATTTGAGTTAGCTACAATAAAAAAACAAAAATATTAATGTAGACAATAAAGCGTCGAGAAAATACAATCAAGCGGAAAAATATCGCAACAATCTTAGTATTTTATTTCAAATTTTTGAGTGTTACAATCTCTATGAATCCTCTGATTCTTTTTTTCACTAGTAAATAAATTGAAGGGCCTTTGAGCTTGATCTTGAATCTATATTTGTTGTCACGAATGATGATCTTGAATTCAACTAGCACGAACTTTGATTTGAACTCGTATTCCTTGAATTTTGACTTGTTCTTCGTTCTTGAGCTTGAACTTGATTTGTTGTTCGTTCTTGAGCTTGAACTTGATTGCTTGAAGCTTGAAACTTGTGGAGGAATTTGTAGCTTTTGATCCACGAGCTCTTTCTTGCTTCTTGTTATAACTTCAGGTGTCTTTTCTGAGTTATGAAGACCCCTATTAATAGTTGTGGGAGGGAATAGTTATGATAAGAACAAACTCTTTCCGACCAATCAAATTAAAGTGTGACATGGCCGTATTTGATTGACCAGCACATGTCACTCGCACACGTGGAGCAATTTCATTGGCCTTTTAATGTGACTTGGCATGCCTTGTCATTTTGACACGTGGCATAATCCTATTGGCTCTTCTGTTTGACTTGGTGTGCCACGTCATTTGACACGTGGCACCAAAATTGGCCTCTAGGAAAATGACATTTTGGGCTTAATGAAATGGACTAATCACTTTAGTCTAGCCCAATGGATTAAGACTTATTTATTTAAGCCATATATGTTGGACTTATATAACTAATACAATTATATTAGCCCAATAAATTTATTTGAACTAATATGTCTTGAATTTAAAATATAGTCTAAAATATTTTATAAATTTAATTTCAATAAAATTTATATGTTTATAAATGCCCCTACTTCAAGGCTTGTTGAAATGTAAATGTGTCAAACTTTAAGAGATTAAGTCTTGAAGTACCCGTTTAGATTTTTTCTACTCTAACAAGCCGAGATATGGTATGTTTACAATCAGGTTCAGAAGACAGCTGCTTTTGGCCATGGATTTATTCCCATTTCACGGGCTTCAATTAACAACCAGTTTCATCTCAACTAACAATATATGTTCCGTGGTTGAAAGGAATAATTGGTACCATTTTCTCATGTACTTGAATAATATGTTTCCACGCTTTATCAATCCTTGAACAAAAAGTATGTAATCAATTTTAATACAAGGATTTGATTAAGGAAATGAACGAATCATTTGTAAGTGGTCACGGCCAAAGCATTTACACCACATAGAACACCAAATTCTTGTAGGACATCCCAACTTCACTTCTATTTTTCATAGAGTTCATATTCTTAAATGTTAGCATTACAACTTCCTGTTGGATCTTTAGATGTTGATCCCTTAACGCATTCGACTTGCGCATGACTTCTATGACTATGAGAAAACGGATCTAATTTGATAACTCTTGAAACTCTCTGTTACCTTAACAGAAGTCAATTACCGTTTCATGTATGTGCCTCTTATTAAAGGCAGTGCATGAAATTCAGAACTTGTCTCTGCTCCGCAGTTTAAAAAAAAAGAAAAGAAACGGCTCCTTTTGCTCTATCATTAGTCTTGCTAGCTTAATGGGGTGATGGATTAGGACATGAGAGGTTGCAAATTCAATGAAGGGAGCATTCTCGTCCCATAATATTTCCATGTTTTTATGAACTGAAGCCATTGGCTTCTCTTCTATACCTTCGTTCTCAAGTTCCTTTAATGTTTATCTGTTTTTCTTTTTCTTTTTGTAGATTGTAGATTTTGCCAAGCTTTACATCATTGGCTTCTTGCTTCTCTTACACAGTGAAAAATACTTTTTATTCTTGAGAGCTTTAAACCGCAGAAGTGCTATTCATACTCAAACCCCTGGCCTTGAAATTCCGTCACTACTAGAAATCTGGTAAAAAGCGATAAAAAATAGAGACCAACATTGGTAGCTTATATTAAATTACCGACCAAAACACGTCCAAACACGCTTGTTCACTATATTGGTGTTCTTTTTACTTTAGAGACCAATTTTGGTCGCTAAGGTAAAAGGACCAACTGTGCACCGTAAACAAAATATCGACCAACTTTGGTCGCTATAATATTTTAATAATTTAAATTTACCGACCAAAGTTGCTCGGTATATTTAAATTACGATATTTAATTAATTATTATAATTTAAAAATTACCGAGCAATGTTGGTCAGTAAATTAAAATATATATTATTTTAAAAAATATATATTTAACAGTAGCGACCAAGGTTGGTCGCTAATTTTAAAATATGGGTTCATAACCTTGGTCACTAATATTTAATTTCTTAATTTTTTTAGTCATAAGCGACCAAGGTTGGTTGCTAATTCCCAGAAAAAAAAAATTAATAGGAAAGCGACTAACTTTGGTCACTTTTCTGGGTTATAAATTTGGCATAAAATGTCTGGTTTGACAGCTACACCACCTGCTAGCATACCAAAATCCCTAAATAACAATACAATTCAATACATACAATACAATTCTATACCAAAATCTCCACAACAAAAATAACAACAACACAACAACAACAACAACAACACAATTAAAAAACACATTAAAACTAACAAATTAAAGTTCAGTAGAACTAACAAATTAAACTAACAAAACTAAGTTAAAGCTTATTACAACTAGTTCAAAACCGGTTCTATTTGTCTAGTTCAAAGTATATAAATTTCAAGGAGTGTTTTGTACAACATCATCATCACTGTCTGATGAACTTTCATCTATAAGATGGTATAGAGACTCGTGGAGGACGGGAAGAACGACCACGGGGAGGATGGGAGGAACGATCAGGGGGAGGACGGGAGGAATGCTCACGTGCAGGTCGAGCCTCTGGTGATGACTTACGAGACCGGGGAATCGGAAAAGCTCCAATAGATAGGAGAATTCTGATCTGAGCTTGCATGCCAAGGTACTGAGCATCTCTAACCTTTTCTCTTTCCTTGGATACTTCTAGCTCGGATGTGAGCTTTTTCACAGTCTCCCGCATAGCGGAGAGGCTCTCGCCATCAAGTTGCTCACCTTGCGAGGAAGTCCCCATTTCTTGCATTCAACACTTATATCTATGGAATTTCTTAATAGGAAGCCTGTATACCTTCCCCCATTTTGGACCACCAGCAGACTCCATCTATATTCTTTCAACATCCTCGTCCGAAGGTTGGGTTGGCGCGCCCGACTCATTAGGTGGCTGAGTGCGGATGTATCCTCCACGTTAGTTTGGAAGCGACCTTATACGAAAATTTAAATTGAATTAGTATTTCAAAAATTTATATAAAAGTAAATTAAAATACTTAATGAGAAGTGAAAACTTACATCTACATTCGAGGCCCGATACTCGACCCACCTTTTGTGATCCGTCTCTTTCTTCTTCTTCACAATATGTGTCTCCTTGAATAGCTCATCTTGGTTCATTGGACACCCTAACTTCTTTTCCTGAAAACAAATTAATTTAGTTAATAAACAGAATAGATATACTTTGAAAATTAAAATAAATTAAGCAATTACGTATCAATCTTCTTTTTATTGTCCCTAGGCTGATCGCACCTCCAGTGTGCAAGGAGCATCCCTTCTCAGATGCGCGAGCTTTCTTTCCTTTTTCACTCTTCTCTAAGAACTTTGCGGTAATCCATTACCTTTGCAAATCGTCCCACAAATTTTGAAGTAACCAGTCAGGCTTCTTGTTCTTCTTTCTAGCTTCGGAGAAAGTATGCGACAACCGTTTGCGAGCTTTGTGATGAAAATTTGTAGTCACTTCCATGCTATAGCGATGTTCCCATACACACTTGATCTGTATTTCAAAAGTTAATTATTATATGAAAATATCATAAATATAATAAATTAAAATGCTTAAAAGAACATTTATACCTTAAATTGATTGAAAATTTGCTTCTTCAGCGAGAATGGGAAATCAGTCTAAGTCGCATAAGGGCCATCATAAAGCTTTCTGATGGCTTTGGTGATTATCCTCGTAGTCTTATTACTCGAGATGAACCTGCAATTAAACAAAAAAAACATATTAATATCTCAGTAAAAACTTTACAAAACAATACTGCAAAAATAACAAATAACTCTTACCCATCACCCTCAGGGACTATGATGATCCTGCCATATTGATCATAATGCACCTCCTCATCATCATCACCATCATCGTCCGATGCATGTATATCAGGGGCATGTCTGGAAGGTGTAGGGGGGTCATGTCACGACCCAAACCGATAGGCTGTGACGGACACCCGGTACCTTACTCAACCGAGCACCAACATAATGTATCTTTCTTATTACATCATCATATACATGTGACATACGAGCCTAATAGCCCAACATAATCATTTATAAACTCAAAACATAAGCAGAAATGGTCGTACAATCTTTCACATACACGATATATGTCTACAAGCCTCTAAGAGTACGTAAATGTTATAAAGGTTGGGACAGAGTCCCGCTATGCCAAACAATACACGTCTAAATCATACTAACCAAACAAGCAACTCCGAAGCAAATGGAGTGCACCAACATCTTCCGTTGAGTTGATAGCCTGCTTGGAGGGCTCTCGACCTGTCTATCGGGACCAATATAGTATACATATAGTTCTCTTTTCGAGCTTTGGAGGAGAACATCGTCAGCTTCTCTTTGCCATCATGATAAAGAGATTTTTTTTTTAATATAACTGAATTCATAAGAAATTCAAAGTTTCCTACGTACCTCGGTGAAGAGGATCGAGTTGTTACGTAGTTCAGGAAAGAAAATATTTAGACAGTTTATACTCGTGCAATAAGGAGTAATGTGCAGTTTAAACTCACACATCAAGGAGCGTTTCAAGAAGATTTTGCGTGAATTTGAAAAGCTTTACAACTTGCAGAATTGCTCAAATTTGAAGAGCTTTGAAACTTGAAGATTTTTTTACTAATTTGAGGCGCTTAAAAACTTGAAGACTTGCTCGATTTGAAGAGCTTTTCAACCAAATTTAGCTCAAATTTGAAGAGTTTTGCAACTTGAAGGTTTAGCTCGAACTTTAGGAGCTTTCTGATATGCAATTTAGGCTCGTGTGTCAATAGGCGTCGTAACTTGTAGTTTAGGCTCGTGCATTGAGGAGCATTACAACTTTCAGTTTAATATCGTGCGTTGAGGAGATGTGCAACTTAAACAATTTTCTCGAATTTGAAGAGCTTTAAAACTTGAAGACTTTGCCGAATTTGAAGAGCTTTACGTCTTGAAGTTTGGCTCGAATTTGTAGAACTTTGCGATTTGAAGTCCTTGATCGATTTTAAAGAGCTTTCGACTTGATTCTTTGCTCGTATTTGGAGAGCTTTGCGACTTGAAAGATTTAGTTCAAGCTTCGTGACATACAATATACACTCATGTACCAAGAAGCATTATAACTTTCAATTTAGGCTCGTACGTTGATGGGCATTATAAGTTGCAGCTTAAGCTCATGCGTTGCATTATAAGTTGCAGTTTAAGCTCATGCGTTGAGGAGCATTATAAGTTGCAGTTTAAGCCCATGCTTTAAGGAGCATTGCAACATGCATGGACTCTTCAGCTTCATCTTCATATGAATACTTGCCCCCATTCTCAGTATCCTCTGCTTCTATTTCATCATGAGGCTCAAAGCCAGGAAACCTTTGATCTCCACTTGCATCCATACTCAATTCCATATCATGTGCACGAGTTGCTAGTTCTTCAAATGTCTTGGGATTTATGCCTTGTAAGATATAGCGAAGACTCCAACGCATGCATTGAATGCATATTTCGATGTCAGAAGTCTCACTAAGGTAATTTTTGGAGTTGAGGCTTGAGCTCCTCCAGTGGTTGATGAAGTCAATAACTCGCTCATCCTTTCCTTGATGAGTGTTTGTAAGTTCGATCATGCTTATGATGCGTCTTGTGCTATAGAAATGATTGAGAAACTCTTGCTCCAATCGCTCCCAACTATCGATAGAACAAGGTTCGAGATCTGTGTACCAATCGAATGCTAACTTTGATAGAACGAACAAACTGTTTGACAAGATGATCACCATAAGTCCCAGCGTTGTTGCATGTCTCGACGAAATGCACCACATGTTGCTTGGGATTTCCTTTTCCATCAAATTGTTGAAGCTTTGGAGGTTGATATCTAGTAGGCATCTTCAAGTTATCAATCCGTTGTGTGTATGAATTTTCATATGTGAGGGAAGATATAATCGGAGGATCATTTTTTTTATCTTTAATTGTCCCAATGATGAAGTCCTTCAATTGATCAACATGAATTAGACCTTCTGAAGAAACTTGGATCTTTTTTACCATGATCGTTTGCCTCGTAGCGGATTCTCCCCCTTTTTATCTTCGAAAAGCTCCACAGGTGGTTGAATTGATTTTGCTTCTACTAAGCTCTCGATCTCACTTGCTAACTTTTTTAGGCGAGTATCTCGATCCTTTATATACTTAGTCAACTTCTCAAGTGCTTTGGTCAAATTTGCAAGTTCTTTCATGGTCGAATTGTTAGATCTTGTTCTTGAACTTGAAAAGAAGAGATGAAAGGTAGATATTGTCCCACTGGGCATGCCAGAATTTGTAGACAATAAATTACGTCGAGAAAATATAATCAAGCCGAAAAATATCGCAACAATCGTAGTATTTTATTTCAAATATTTGAGTGTTACAATCTCTATGAATCCTCTGATTCTTCTTTTCACTAGTAAGTAAATTGAAGGGCCTTTGAGCTTGATCTTGAATCTATATTTGTTGTCACGAATGATGATCTTGAATTCAACTAGAACGAACTTTGATTTGAACTCATACTTCTTGAATCTTGATTTGTTCTTCGTTATTGAGCTTGAACTTGATTGCTTGAAGCTTGAAACTTGTGGAGGAATTTGCAGCGTTTGATCCACGAGCTCTTTCTTGCTTCTTGTTATAACTTCAGGTGTCTTTTCTGGGTTATGAATACCACTATTTATAGTTGTGAGAAGGAAGAGTTATGATAAGAACAAACTCTTTACGACCAATCAAATTAAAGTGTGACATGGCCGTATTTGATTGGCAAGCACATGTCACTCGCACACGTGGCACGATTTTAATGGCCTTTTAATGTGACTTGGCATGCCTTGTCATTTTGACATGTGGCATGATCCTATTAGCTCTTCTCTTTGACTTGACGTGCCATATCATTTGACACATGGCACCAAAATGGTGTATTGGTAAAAATGAGCTTCACATGTGTAATACTTATGATGACTCAACAATCTATGTGGAGCAATGACAACATGACAACTGGACGAGACTTTATGAAGAGATATGAGATAAAGAGGAACAGAACAGCATACCCACGGGGTAATCAGATACGGGAATCTCAACCTAATTGAGAAGGCGAAGAGACACGGTCAAAATGAATCATGACGGAATAAAGGGCAGAATCGGGGATCTTCAATTAATGAGCCAAAACATTACATAATCTTCACGCAACAGTTACGATTAATCATTCTAACATTACATTAATTCCATTATTAGCCAGTAATGCTCAATCACTGAAAAGAGTAGACGTAATATTAAGAAATTCCCTATAAAAGAGAGTAAGATATAACTTGTAAGGACACGTTCCAACCACTATTGAAATATACTTACTTTTTATGCATCTTTCTGCTTTTTATTTATGAATTTACTTACAATTATTAGAATATTCTTTGGTTATCAGAAACTCGTGTTCTTCTTAAAATAGCTTTGGCAGAGAATCTAATTTTTTTGGTTAAACAAATTGGTTCCGTTACCGGGAACTTGATAATCTCTATTTTTTCTCAAACAACATTCTGTAAATTATGTCGAATGCCAACGACAACAACCAACAAAGGATTGGAACTCCAGTTCCATCACCTTCAGGTTCCCCACGAGGCTAAAGGGAACATTCCCCAGAGAAATCTACAACTCAAAATAATAATCACAATGGAAATGAACAGACAAGAGAACAAGATCCTGTAAAACAAATGGTTGGTGAATATGTGACTCAAGCCTTACAAGCTTTCATGAGGGGACTGCCTGCTGCATCACCTACACCTCTTCCTAACAACACCGCAACTGTGGAAAATCCACAATCCGGACTAGCAAACTCAGGAAGTAGAGGCACTACAAATGAGTCGCTCGAAGCAAGACCAGGTATGCCAAGTAATCAAGAATTACAGTCTTTATTACTAACCTTGTAGAAACATGTAAAGGAACAAAACGACCGAATCGAGAAAATTCCTGGAGTACCACCTGTTATCAAAGGCATTGACGTTGATATATATTCTCCACAACCTTGGAAGCCAAATGCAGCACCCTTGCCTATTCCCAAGAAATTCAAAATGCCTGATATTCCCAAGTACAACGGGACAACTGATCCACGTGATCATGTAACTTCTTTTACTACAGGAGTAAAAGGCAACGACCTGACTAAACAAGAAATTAAATCAGTACTAGTCAAGAAGTTCGGAGAGACACTCACCAAAGGAGCACTAACATGGTATTCTCTTCTACCAAAAACTCTATTGACTCTTTTGCTGAGCTTGCTGATTATTTTACTACAGGTGCACAAAAAGTCGAAAAAGAATGGAAGACATACTCAAGATAAAACAAGGAGACGCAGAGTTGCTCTGAGAATTTGTAGACAGGTTTCAACGAGAAAGAATGCTGCTACCAAGGGTTCCTAACAATTGGGCAGCAATGGCGTTTGCAAGCAACTTAAATGATAGAAGCTCAAAATCCACGAGAAGACTCAAGGAAAGCTGGAGAGAATTCCCAGCTACGAAATGGAACGATGTCTATAACAGGTACAACACCAAGCTACGAATATAAGAAAACACCATTGCTCAATCAAAAGCTGAAGATCGAGCCAGTTCTAGATGCTCTGAACCAAAAAGGAGAACAGGTAACAACAAGTACGATCCATATATGGGACCTTCAGGATGAGAAACTCGTTCCAGGTTTGAAAACACATGGTTGGAATATAGACCATCAAATAGAGATACGAACTCATCTAACTCAAGATCTAGAAAAGATCGGGAGGAACAGAACATAGGTAATGCAAGAGTCGGAGACAACTTCAATGTAAGTACTTCTGAATTAATTACCGTACTGAGAAACATGGGCGATAAATTTTGATGGCCCAAAGAAATGAGATCGAATCCAAACAGAAGGAATTCAGATTGCTGGTGTGAATTCCATAACGATCATGGACACAGAACATCAGATTGCAGATTGTTGCAAGGTGAGGCAGAACAATTATTAAAATAGGGCTATCTAACAGAACTGTTTAGTATAACAGGCAAACATGCATATATGAAGAACATGAAAGAGCCCCCGAAACCACCATCTCCAAAGAGAACAGTGAATGTGATACACGGAGGAGAGGAGGTGAGCAGAGTAGTCTGCAAAAGAACAACAAAATTCACAATTACACAGGGGAAGCGAATTTGTGAAGACATGGAAGCAGGAAATATAACGTTCAACAATGCAGATGGCAACGGATTCCTGCTTCCTCATAACGACGCTCTGGTAATATCTCTACTCATACATGACACTAATGTAAAAAGAGTTGATTGATCCAGGTAGCTCAGTCAACATCGTTTTGTTGAGAGTTGTGGAAGAAATGCTAATGGAGGATCAAGTAATCCCAAAAGCACGAGCCTTATCTGGGTTTGACAACTCTACGGTCATAACAAAAGGAGAAATTAAGCTTAGTACCTATGTAGAAGGAGTAATCAAGAATACAAAAAATTCAAGTTATTGACACCGATATGGCTTACAACGTAATCACGGGGAGACCATGGATCCATGACATGGAAGCAATACCATCTACTTTACACCAGGTAATAAAATTCCCTTTCAAATGGGGAATTCAACAGATTCGAGGTGATTAGTAGACCTCAAGGAATATAAATTCAGTAGTACACTCAAACGAAAAAAGAGGTAGCAAAAGAGTCAAAAGACGAGGAAATCATCCAATTAGGTACGGAAGAAGAAATTGGAACCCAAATAGGTATGGAAGAAGGAAGCCACGAGAAGGTGAACCAAACCGAGGCAACATCAACACATACGGACATGGATTCCAGACCCGATGTCATTCAGGAGCCAGAAGAACACGAGCATATTAAAACAACTATTAAGGAGCTCGAAGCTATCCCACTGTTCGAGCAGAAGCCTGAGCAAAAAGTTCATATAGGCACGAGGCTAAGACCCGCAAGAAGAAGTAAGTTAATTTAATATTTAAAAGCTAATTCAGATTGTTTTGCTTGGTCCCATTCAGATATGACATGTATACCTCCAGAAATGATGACTCATAAACTAAATGAAGATCCATCCTTCGTGGTTGTCAAGCAAAAGAAAAGAAAGCAAGGACCCTTCAAGAACTAAGTGATCGACGAAGAGGTACAAAAACTCTTGAAAATTGGTTCAATACGCGAGGTAAAATATCCTAATTGGTTAGCTAATACTGTAGTGGTACCCAAAAAGAATGGTAAATGGGGAGTATGCGTATATTACACAGATTTGAATAAAGCATGCCCCAAAGACTTCTTTCCATTAGCACACATAGATCAAATGATTGATTCCACTGTAGGTCATGAATTGTTGAGCTTTCTAGATGCATATTCTGGTTACAATCAGATAAAAATGGATCCCTCAGACGAGGAAAAAACTTCCTTTATTACAAACAGGGGGACTTATTGTTACAAAGTCATGCCTTTTGGCCTAAAAAATCCTGGAGCCACGTATCAAAGCCTAGTGACCAAGATGTTTCAGGAACATCTGGGGAAAATAATGGAAGTATACATTGATGACATGTTGGTAAAATCAACTCAAGCGGAAGATCATTTCCATCATATTTCAATCACCTTCAAAATCCTGCGCAAGTATAACATGAAACTAAATAAAAAAAAATGCGCCTTTGGCGTTGAATCAGGTAAGTTTTTGGGTTTCCTTGTATCAAATAGGGGTATAGAAGTAACCCCCGCTCAGATTAAAGCTATTGATGAAATACCTGATATACTTACGAGCAAAAAAGAAGTTCAAAAACTAACAGGAAGAATTGCAGCCTTAGGAAGATTTATCTCCAGGTCTTCGGAGAAGAGTTTTAAATCCTTTTCAGTTCTAAAAAGCAGAATCAGTTCGAATGGACTGAAGAATTCCAATAGGCTCTCAAAGATCCGAAAGCCTGTCTATCAAAACCCTAATGTTGTCTAAACCAAAAGAGGGGGATAGGTTGTATGTCTATCTTGCCGTAGCAGAAATTGCCTTAAGTGCAGTACTGGTAAGAGAAGACAGAGGTAAACAATCTCTGATTCATTATGTAAGCAATTCTTTATTAGATACTGAAACTAGATATCCTCATCTAGAAAAATTAGCCTTAGCTCTAATCATGGTATCTAGAAAGTTGAGACCATACTCTCAATATCACCCAATCACTGTTGTGACCTCGTATCCACTAAGAAATATTTTGCATAAACAAGAGTTATCAGGGAGATTAGCTAAATGGGCAATAGAATTAAGCGAACATGACATAATATATCATCCTAGGACTAGAATAAAGTCTCAAATTTTAGCTGATTTCATCCATGTTTTAATACTAGCATAATCCCTGAAGTGGAAAAAGAGTTACAACTCTTCAATGGGGCTAATCCAGGAATTTGGACCCTATTTACTGACGACTCTTCTAACATAAAAAGAGTCGGCTTGGGAATTGTTTTAAATATCACCTGCGGGTGAAAAGATATGACAAGCCATTAAATGTTATCCCATAACTAACAATGAAGCAGAGTACTAAGCTGTCATTGCAGGGCTTGAACTAGCACGAGAACTCTCAATTGAGCAAATCGTGATTAAAAGTGACTCTCAACTAGTGGTAAACCAGATGCAAGGGAATTATACCGCAAGAGAGGCTCAGATGCAACAATATCTGGAAAAGGCACGAGTCCTAGCAAGGCAAGTACAGTTATGGAAAGTTACGCAAATACCCAGAGAGGAAAATGCAGAAACGGATGCATTAGCTAACATCGCAGCAGTTGCCGACGTAACAAATACAGACAATGCAATTTTCATACACCTATTTCATTCAACAATCAACCAGGAAAAAAAATAGGTAACATTTAACAATTTAACCTAGGATTGGAGAAACAAAATTGTAAACCTTTTGCAGAACGGCACCGTGCCTGAAGATAGAAAAGCAGCTCAAGCACTTCGCCGGAAAGCTGCGCAGTACTTCTTAGTTCGTGAAACTTTATACTGTAAAATGTTTGGAGGTCCCTTAGAAAAGTGCCTTGGACCCAATCAAAGGAAGTACGTGATGAAGGAAGTACACGAAAGACACTGCGGAAACCATGCAGGAGCAAGATCCTTAGTCAAAACCCTAATCAGAGCAGGGTACTATTGGCCTAAAATGGAGGAAGATGCTGAGAGCTTCGTAGCTAAATGCGACAAATGTTAGTGATATGACAACAATATGCACCGGCCAGCAGAATTACTCCACCCAGTGGTGTCACCATGGCCATTCATGAAATGGGGCATGGATATAGTGGGACCCCTTCCCCAGCTAAAGGAAAGGCACGGTTCTTACTCGTATTAACTGATTTTTTCACAAAATGGGTGGAGGCAGACGCTTTTAAATAGTTGTGAGAGAAAGAAGTGAAAAGCTTCATATGGAGACACATAATATGCCACTTTGGAATACCAAAGGAGATTGTATGTGACAATGGCCCATAATTCATAGGCTCACAAATCACAGAATTCTTCAAAAGCTGGCAAATCAAGCGAATCACTTCATCACCATATCACCCCGTGGCTAATGGGAAAGCCGAGTCAACAAACAAAGTCATTGTCAACAACTTAAAAAACGGTTGGAAAAAGCCAAGGGAAACTAGCTTGACGAGCTACCGGCAATATTATGGGCTTACAGAACTACTGCGAAAGTAGCCACGGGAGAAATTCCATTCGTGCTTGTCTACGGTTCAGAAGCATTAATACCAGTGGAAATGAGCGAACCAAGCACGAGATTCACAATGAAAACGGAAGAAACAAACAACGACGAGTTAAGGACAAATCTTGATTTTCTCGAGCAAAGAAGAGAATCTGCATTAATACGTATGGCAGCCCAAAAAAAAATTATAGAGTGACATTACAACAGAAAATCTCACCTCAGATATTTCAAAATTGGGGACTTCGTTCTTAAAAGAGTTTTCCAATCAACAAAGGAAGCTGGTGCAGGAAAGCTAAATCCAAACTCGAAAGGGCCCTACAAAGTCAGTGGCATTGCTGGAAAAGGCGCTTACAAGCTGGAAACTATAGACGACAGAATCTTACCAACCAGTTGGAATGTTGTTCATTTGAAGAAGTATTACTTCTGAAGTAAAGGGAATACCCCCGGTCAGGTATCATTACGTTCAATTTTACTTTTGTACAGTTAAGTTATACTAACCATTTGAGGTGATAGGCAAAAAGCTAACCCATCACCAGATGATGATATTAGACCTGCATAGACACAAGGAAGTAACTGAATTCCCGGTCTAGGGTTACAACTTTCTGATGAACGTTTTTAAAGGGTTAAGCATTCATCATCTAAACTATATACCTTCGAGTCCCATATGTTTTTCTTTTTCAGGAAAAGGACCAAAAGGAAGGAATAGTCAAGTGCTCGAGATTTCATTCTTCAAAGCTCAAATACTTGGGGGACTATACAATATGGAAGGCAAAGAAGAAGCAAAGAAAGACTACCAAAAAGTCAAAGCTCAAGCCTAAAAGATCCATCTTCCCAACAAGTCAAGTAATATGAGCAAAATCAAAGATCCAAAGACAAAAAACACAAAGCCTAATTCAAAAACCTTCAAAAAAATATATTCGTAAATGTAAACGAATGTTTAGGTTAAGGGCAGAATATTAGATACTGATGAAAATACACATCCTTGTACTTAGTCAAAAATTGTTGTAAATGAAAACAGTTATGGATGAAACAACATCCTTGTACTTATTCAAAAAGTGTTGTAAATAAAAACAGTTATGGATGAGAAAAGCATTATCCTTGAATTTATTCAAAAACTGTTGTAAACAAAAACAGTTACGGGTAACAATTCATACCCGTATATTTATTCAAAAAACTGTTATAAATGAAAACCGTTATACCCTTGTATTAATTCAAAAAAGCTGTTACAAAAGAAAAACAGTTACGAGTACAAGTTTATACCAAATCTGTTGTAAGAAAAACAGTTGCAAAAGAGTTATGGACGATACACAAACACATGTAAAATGTTGCGAAAGTTTGAAACAATACAAAGACTTTCTTGAAAACATTGTCAAAGAAAGACATGTGAAATTCCTATCTCTCTTTTGTACATTTACACCATTATGAAGTTGAGACGTCTTCTTCATTAAGTGTCGATCAAAAAAGGGCCCCCTTTTATAAATCATGCCTATTACGAAAAGGTACGAAAAATCTAAGCATTTTTTAAAATGCAAATTCAAAAACTCAGAGGTAAACCAAAAACCTCAAAAAGTAAGCATGCAAAGATTTAAGAGTGAAAACAAAAACTCAAAGGAATCGAAAGTCATGCCGATATTACTATTAATATATAGTGGAAAAAAACTTGGTATTAACTTAGTCTAAGCCTAATTTGTTTATACAAAAGTTGCCCCTAAGTTTTCAGTTGGGTACTTACAAAGGACCAAACTTTACCCCCTACGGGACTGGGGTAACCACCAATTGTTGCAAATAAAAAAAAAAGAAAAAAGAACCAATTTCCTTAAACTTTTTCACTAGATAGGGGGTTCTCTTCACTGGCAGGAGGAGCGGCTTGAGATGGCGAGACACGAGCAGCAGGGACCTCAGCCTCAGGTGAAGAGAAATTCTTACTTTGCTGATACTTCTCAATCGTCTCTCTGGTTTTAGCAATTTCGGCTTCCAAGTCAAAACCCTCTTGGCCCATTTCTGTCAATATGTCAAGAAGGGCATTCAAATAAGCCCAGCTAACATCAACGGTTGCTTTGTCTTTAAGAGACTCGTAGTCTTTCTCCCATTGTTCAGCTTCATCTCTTAGCTCATCTCTTTCAGCCACGACAACATCATGAGAGGCCTGTGAATAAGCTATGGATCTTTCAAGAAACTGGACCTTCTCTGAAGAGTTACAGAGGTCTTCTTGGGTTTGGGTGAGCAATTGAACAAGTTCTCTAGAGTACACCTCTTTCTGGTCCAACAAAGCCTTCAGGCTCCTAATCTTTTCTGTGGCACGGGAAATCTGCTCCGCAAATGAAGACTTTAAGACACTTTTGTCCTAACCTGCCTGGTTTGAAGACGCCTTCTCAACAGCTAATTCTGCTTCCATAACCCTAACTTGCTGCCCCAAGGTACACTTTTCCTCCTCCATGCCTCCATGTCAAGCTGTAAACTCTCGTACTGCTCCTTCCAATTATCAACCTCAATATGGAAGTCATTTGATGCTTGCTCCGTTTGAACAATTCTCTTCATTAGCTCTGTTCCTATAAGGTTGATCTACATAAAATGATAAATTATATACGGTAAGAATATATAGAAGTACATATGGAGGAAAAGCAAGTTCTACCTTTAAGTGCAAGTGCACAATCTCGTTCATCCAAGTCAGGGAGCTGTGGCTTTCCAGCTTAGATTTCTCAGTCGAACCTATCAATGGCTTTAACCATACATCAACCAGGCCTGACTTTTTCAAAATTCTGCCTGCCGTAGGAATCTCTATTGTAACTTGCTTCATCACGCCCCTGCTGGAGACCCTACTTCAACATCAGAAGGCACAGAAGAGGGGGTGGGCGAAGGAGACACAGAAGGAGTAGGTTGAGGAGCAGCAATGTGAGAAAGAATGACAATGGGAGCAGAGGCAGCAATGGGAGCAATAAACGAAAGTTTCTTAGCAGCTGTAGGAGAGAAAACAACAGGAGGAGCTTCATCAGAGATGGTACCAAAACCTTGTTAGAATAGGTGATCAATAGACTCACGAACAGGAGAGGGAGTTGCATCTTCAGGAGAAGAATGTTCTGATTCAGGCACATGAGGATCAACAACGGGTGCAGATTCATCATCAGAGACCACCCTCCTCCTACGTGACCTATAGACCAGCGAACCCTCCTCTTCCTCTTCCTCCTCTAAGGTCCTGGACCCACTTGCTTTTCTTTTTGACGAGGAGGAACCAACAATGATCTTCTGGGCCTTAGACAGAGACAGCCTTGAAGTGGACATAGCCGCAACAGAAACTCCACGAGCAAGAAACCTTACCAAATAAAAGGGGTCAGATAAAGCTCAAAAATAGAAGAAGTAAAAACAAAAAACTTCACTTACCGTGGGTATTCACCTTCCAACCAAACCTCAAAGAGAGGTACTTCCACGAACATTCTTCTAAAGGAGCGATTGACAGGAGTTTTTCTGCCCAATCACGGAAATCAGAGACATTCTCGGCAGTTCCCATGGTTGCTGCAAAAGAAGAAGAAACAGTCATGATACTTAAAGTTCATCAAAAGTGAAGAAAAGGAAAGTGAGAAAAACTATACTCACGTGCAAAGTTCCACTTCTCAGGGAAGGGGAGATTTTCTTCACCTACTAAACCTGCAGTAGGGACAACAACATACGGGATAAACCACCCTCTATATTTGTCATCATCTGGAGTAACTAACACTATTTTACTCCTAACCGCGAGAGTAAACACTCCTTGGTGGAAGAACATCAGAGAATAGAGGTGAATAAGATGATGAAAAGTAAAGGGTACAGAAGCTAAATTGGCTAAATACCTAAGGCACACGACTACTCGCCAAATAAGAGGACCGACTTTTCCCAGACAAACTTTGAAGAATCGACAAAAATCGATGATAATAGGGTCAATGGGAGGATTGAATCCTAATGTGAAGGGATAAGTATAGACATAAGAATATCCAGTCTTGTAAGAGGTTATTCTTTGGTTATCGTTAGGAACAACAATAGGAAAATCAGGCTTCCACTAACATCCCTGCGTACAAGAGACACTAAACCCTCTGTTATTTGGGTAGGATAAAGGTCAGCACTGTCATGTTATGACATTGAAGAAATCTGCTCACTCATGGCTTGACTATCCTTGGCAAAAGAAAACTCCGAAGGAACAATCTCATCGACTCTCGGCTCACGAAGCGGTTCATTGTGTTCTTTACTCTTTGATGAAGATCTAGAAGCCCTAGCCCTCGAAGAAGACGAAGGAGTGTTAGACCTAGAAGATGGCGGAGGAGAAGAATAAGAAGAAGAACCCTTGGAAGGAGTAGAATTTAAGCTCCTAAGCCTACCGCCCCTCCTACTCCGTGTTGGAGCATAAGAAGGAGTCAGTGCATCTACAATGATGACCTTTTTAGATTACTGGTTTGAAGAAGACATATTTACGAATATGAGGAATTTACAAATATAGAAATAAGGTTAGAAGTTTTCCGTGAAAGTAAAGAAAGGAAAATGGGTATTTATACTCAAAGGCAACCTTCAAAAAATGGAAAAAACAGTGATGTGAAAGTCATAATTGAAGCTGTCACTTCGAGACTGATGCAACTGCAAAAAGCCCTAAAAGGCGCTGAATAATTGCAGAACCAAGACGCATAAATTCAGAGACAGATGCAATGGAACGAGTGAAGCGGAAACAAAATGTTCCCACCATAAATGAGTATCCACTTACCAAATATTAATCGATAAATAAATTATAAGTGGGGGGACTATCTGTATTGGTAAAAATGAGCTTCACACGTGTAATACTTATGATGACTTAGCAATCTATGTGGAGCAATGACAACATGATAACTGGACGAGACTTTATGAAGATGTACGAGATAAAGAGGAACGGAACAGCATACCCACGGGGTAATCAGATACGGGAATCTCAACCTAATTGAGAAGACAAAGAGATACACTCAGAATGAATCAAGACGAAATAAAGGGCAGATTCGGGGATCTTCAATTAATGAGACAAAATGTTACATAATTTTCACGCAACAATTACGATTAATCATTGTAACGTTACATTAATACCATTATTAGCCATTAATGCTCAATCACTGAAAAGAGTAGACGTTATATTAAGAAATTACCTATAAAAGGGAGTAAAATATAACTTGTAAGGACACGTGTATACCACTATTGAAATATATTTAGTTTTTTCGCATCTTTCTGCTTTCTATTTACGAATTTACTTACAATTATTAGCATATTCTTTGGTTATCAGAAACCCGTGTTCTTCTTAAAATAGCTTTGGCAGAGAATCTAATTCTTTGGTTAAACAAATGGGTCTCTGGGAAAATGACATTTTGGGCTTAATGAAATGGGCTAATCACTTTAGCCCAATTAAATAGGCTAGCCCAATGGATTAAGACTTATTTAGTTAAGGGAAAGGGTAAAAAATATTCCTCTACTATCGTTTATTGTTAACTTGTGCTACCCGTTATACTTTTCGTCCATTCTTGTCCTTACCATTAATGAAGTTTTAAAAATTACCCCTAACCCTAACATTTTGACACTGTGGTAGCTGACCCCCTCAATCTTTTCCATGTCAGCTGCTAAGTCATTAATTAACCCACCCCTTTTCTTATTAAAATATTATCATCTTCTTCTCCCTCACACTCCCTCGCCTTCCAACTTTACAAATAGCCATTATCCTCATCCAAAAGCCACTGCTCCTTCCATCAGTTCTTAGGTTTACCAATACCACCACTATAAGTTTATAACACATAGATTTCTTCATCAACCCCCCCCCCCCCCCAAAAAAAAAGGCAAAATCACTTGAAAGCTTAAGTTAGCATCCATTAAAAGGTCATATTCTTAACTACTAATATAACTCTAAGTTGGCGAGTTCGGATTCAAAAAAACAGAGACGATAATTTTTGTGGTCGTTACTCGATCACCGGCAAGATACTGGTGGTGGAGCTGCTTCTACACCTTTTTCTTATTTTTGTACAGATCTATGTATATGTGTGCGTGTTTTCCCCTGAATTTGGCATTTTGTCGAGCACCTAGCATGGTCGACTCCGTAGAATTTGTTTTCTTCATATTAGAGAAGATTGGCCCGTTGTTGTTGTCGTTTGAGGTGTTCTGAGCAATCTCCTCATCAACAGAAATCATTTCGCATTGGTTTTGGTCGATTTGGACGGCCAGAACTCCATTTCCGGCCGCCTGGTGCTCATCAGAGAGTTGCAGAGGTTTGGGGATGACGATTGGCACGATGGAACAATATGGTGGGGAGCTGGTATTTCACTTGGAGAACAATCTCCACGACTTGGAATCTCACAATTTGGCCCATAATCGCAGATGGTGGAGTATCGGAGACGCTCTCAAAAATATCTCTCTTCTTTGTTCTCTTCTTTTTCTTCTTACTCTGATTGTACAATGAGGCAATAGATGTGGCTAATTCCTTTGTACCACTCTTTCTCCGCTGAAGCTTTTGAGTCTTTTCCACTGGAGGTGATGGCTTCTAGGTTAGTGGCGACGATGACGGCAATGATGTCGGTGGTGAAGGCTCTTGTTTTTCGTTGAGCTCAACTAAAATGGGGTCTATGGGGTTTTAACTTGGTGGGGTTAATTAATGACTTGGCAGCTGACATGGAAACAATTGAGGGGGTCAGCTAACACAGTGTTAAAGCGTTAGGGTTAGAGGTAATTTTTAAAACTTCATTAACAATAGGGATAAGAATGGATGAAAAGTATAACAGGTGGCATAAGTAAACAATAAACAATAGTAGAGAGATACTTTTGACCCTTTTCCCTTTATTTAATCTATATATATTGGACTTATATAACTAATACAATTATATTAGCCCAATAAATTTATTTGAACTAATATGTCTTGAATTTAAAATATAGTCCAAAATATTTTATAGATTTAATGCCAATAAATTTTATATGCCTACAATTAATAACAAAAAAAACTACCTATTCAAGTTGGGGAATAGTTTCAAGTTGGAGTTTTTAAAAGTATTTTAAGAAAATAAACAAAAATAAGGAAATAAAAAATATCAATTCAAATTGGAGTGTGGTTTCAATTTGGAGTTTTAAAATTATTTTAAAATAAAAACGAAAATAAAGAAATAAAAAATTGCCAATTCAAATCGACGAGTAGTTTCTATAATATATATATATATATATATATATATATATATAATTATATGATGCCAAGTGGTATAACAATAAGACGCCAAGTATAGAATTTTAGGACAAAACAACAAAGTTAGTCTTTTAAAATTATTTTAAATAAAATATGAAACTAAAAGAGTAAATTGCCAATTCAAATTTGGAAATAGTTTCAAGTTAGAGTTTTAAGATAAATTTTAAACTACCTTTCTAACTAAAACATCTTTTGAATTTTAAATTTTTAATTAATAAATATAGATATCCTATATAAAAAATGAAAAAAAATTACCCATTCAAATTGGGGAGCAAAGTCAAGTTGGAGTTATAAAAATATATTAAAATAAAAAAAATAAAATTAGCCATAATAAAAAACGGAAATATATAAATAAAAGAAATACTCATTCAAATTGAAAAGTAGTATCAAGTTGGAGTTTTAAAATGATTTTAAAATAAAAAATAAAAATAAATAAATAAAATAACTCTCAATTCAAATGAAAAATACAAGTCAAATGGTATTGTTAAGACAAAATATTTTTCAAGTGGCATTCAAACTGGGGAGTAGTTTCAAGTTGGAGTTTTAAAATTATTTTAAAATTATAAAATAAAAAATAAGAAAAAAAATAAATTAGCTATAGTAAAAAACAAAAATATTAAAAAATAAAAACAAAAAATACTACCTATTCAAGTTGGGGAGTAGTTTTGGTCACTCCTTTTCTAAATTAAAAACCTTTGAATTTTAAATTTTTATTTAATTGGTTACTCTATTTAAATTATAAATACAAATATCTTATAATCAACTATAATAATTAAAGGAAAAAAAACTACCCATTCAAATTAAGGAGTAGTTTAAAGTTGGAATTTTATAAATATTTTAAAATAAGAAAAAACAAAAAAACAAAAAATAAAATTAGTTATAATAAAAAAATGAAAAGATATATAAAAAGAGAAAAAATAACTACCTATTCAAATTGGGGAATAATTTCAAGTTGGAATTTTACAAATATTTTAAAATATATATAAAATTAGCTATAATATATATATATATATATATTAAAAATTATCTTTGGAATAAATTCAAACGTGATAATGCTAAAATATAAATACATAAGAAAACTAATAGCACGAATATAAAGAAGTTAGATTTCATGTGATATCTTAAATTGATGATTGCTTAGTCTTAAAGCCTGTTTGCTCAAGCTTCTTCAAGGTCAAAAGCAAAGTTAAAGTGTTTGGCCAAGCTTTTAGAAGATGAAAAAGAGTACTTTTGAGTAGAAGCAGAAGTAGTTTTGGAGAAGCAAGAAAATATAGCCTCTCCTCAAAAGCACTTTTTCTTAATAGCAGTTTTGTGAAAAATATACTTAGAAGCAGTTTTTAAAAGCTTGTTCAAACACTAATTATTGTTTAGAAGTGCTTTCTAAATTAATTAGCCAAACACAAACTGCTCTCACCAAAAATATTTTTGAGAAAAGAACTTTTGAGAATTTTTTTTTCTCAAAATAATCTGATTTTAGAAACTTGGCCAAACTGGGTTAGATTGCCAATTGTAAGTTACATCTTAAATTACCCGTTGCATAGTCTTTTCTTGCACTACCAGTTTATATTTTGTTCATTAATTTGTACCTTATATATTACCGCTAAATAGGAGAAATAAATTACTTTATATGAGGTAAATCTTAATCCGTTTTAAATTTTTTATTGTAACGATCCGATAAGTCGTTTTGAGTACTAACTTCCTTTTCAATGTTCCGAGATTTTATAAAGTAAGGGATCTTTAATGATTTATGACTTGTAAGAAAAGTCCATGTCGTTTTTCGGAAAGATTATATGTGAAATTTTAAAGAAAAATATGAATTTTGACTTAAAATATGGCTAGAGTTGACCACGGTCAACATTTTTGATAAACGACCTCGGATCGGTATTTTTATGATTCCAGTTTGTTCATATGATGTTTTTGGATCCCATGCAACCTGAGCCCGTTTCAGAGCATTATGTGAAATATTGGAAAAATGAATTTTGCAGTTGAAAATCTTGAGTTTTAATGATATTTGATATTATTTTGATGATTTGATTTGGCGAGCGAGTTTGTATGATGTTGTTATACTTGTGAAAATATTTGGATTTGAGCCTGAGGTGCTTAGTTGAGTTTCGGATGTGTTTTGAAATATTTTTGGACTGTTGAGAACATCTGGTGTTATGAACTTATATGTCTCGCATATGCGAAGACTTGATCGCAGATGCAAGCCTCGCAATTGCGATGTCAGGCTTGCAAATGAAAAGATGGGTTGGGGGATGGGACTTCACTTTATCAACGAAAATATCACATTTGCGGACCGGTGGGAAGTCGCACACTGGAAGGTTGGGCACAGCTTCGCTTTGCGAAGTTTGGTCCGTATTTTTGAAGAGGAGACCTTCGCGAATTCGAATGATTAGTCGCTTTTTACGATAACTGGGGAGCTGGGATACTAATCGTATTGCGACCAGTGGTTCGTATTTACGAACAAGTGTTCGCATTTGCGAACAAGATTTTGCAAATCTATAGCTGGGTAAAATATGGAGATTTCAGGACTTAACTCATTTTACATTATTATTGAACCCCAGATTCCATAGAGGCGATTTTTGGAGAGCAGTTTCTTCCCAAATTCATTGGTTAGTAACTTTGCCTTATTTTCAATAAATTTTTATTATATTTTCATGAATTTCATCATCAACTCTATGAATTTCAAAGTAAAAATTGGAGGTTTTTCAATCAATTTTCTTGATTTCTATTTCACTTTACCACGTTATATTGGATTATCTTATAGAGTTTATACTTTTTGGTTCCCTTTTATGTTACTTTGTGAGATATGCCGTATTATTATTATTATATATGCGGATCGGGTTGCACACCGCAATAATATTATTACTATATATGTGGATCGAGTTTCATGCTGCAATAATATTATTATATATGTGGATGGAATTGCACACCGCAATAATATTATATATATGTGGATCGGGTTGAACGCTACAATAGTATTATATATACATATATGTGGATCGGGTCGCATGCCACAATGATATTAGTATTATATACGTGGATCGGATTGCGTGCCGTAACAGAGAGGTTATATTGTGGCTATTCTTGGCTGTTGGTTTCCTTTATCTTGTTGTTTTGTGAGATTGAGAAGTGATGATATTCTGGGGCCCTCTTTCACTTATTTCTTATTTTTGTTATCATGTTAGTTATTTGTTTCTCTATTTCGTTATCGCTTTTGTGCTTATACTCGTACATGTTTATAGTGAGTGTCTTGTCATAGACTCGTCACTACTTTGTCGAGTTTAGACTCGATACTTACAGAGTACATAGGGTCGGTTGTACCTATACTAGACTTCTGCACTTCTTATGCAGATTCCAGTGTCGATTTCAATAGCGTACAATGGTAATTGCTCGGACCCTTCCCATTAGGAGACTTGAGGTAGAGCTGTACAACATTCATAGACCCTAAAGTCCCCTTCCTTTCTATATTACTGTTTACCTTGTATCAAGCAATTTATATTTTATTTTAGACTTTGTTTGTAGTAATCCAGCAGCTCATATACTTGTGACACTAGTTTCTAGGATTAGCTTAGACAGCGACGGTTTTAGATTATTATATATTTCAGAGTATTTCAATCTTAATTTTTTAATATTTTGCTTTTAAATTATTAAACTTCTTAATTCTTTAGCTAATGTTGGCTTTCCTAGCAAGCGGATATTAGGCACCATCACGGCCTCGTGGATAGAATTTTGGGCCGTGACAAGTTGGTATCACAGCACTAGGTTATATAGGTCTTACGAGTCATGAACAAGCTTAATAGAGTCTTGAGGCTATAAGGCTTAAGGAAACTTCACTTTCCTTTTTTCTCTGCCGTGTGAATTTGTTCTATCGTTAAGTTTGAATCATTATTCTTTTATTCTCTAACAGATGGTAAGGATGCGTATGACATCTATAGTCGATAAGAGCTTGAGCCCCAGGTTGCAGCCACTACTAAGGGTAGGGGCCGGGCCCGAGGTAGAGCCAAGGTAGAGGTAGAGCTCAGCCTAGAACACGTGCAACAACACCCATTTTTGAGCCTCAAATAGAGCAGGATGATGATATCCTGTTCCAAAGGAACCAGTAGGACCAGCTCAGGTCCTAAAGGGCTTCATTGCTGCCCCAGTGCTTTAGGACGCCTTAGTCTGCATGGTTGGCTTGATGGAGAGTACGGCTCCGGTCAGTGTGTTTCCTGTGGCACCGATCGTTTCTCGGGAGAGGGGAGGAGCCTAGACTCCCGCTACTCACACTCCAGATCAGATGGCTCATGTGTATCAGACCCCAACAGTCCTACTAGTCGGGATGGTTCATCTTGTTATTTATACACAACCCAGGTGTCACAAGTACAAGAACAATTTCTAAGAAGTTATACAATCACTTCAAGCCTGTACGAAATACAACTGGACAAGAAAATTTAAAAAATAAATAAATACAGTATGAAGGTGACTCTGCCAGCCGCAGATCGCCTCCGGATGGTGCATCTCGCCTAAGTCTCTGAATCGTCCACATTGCTATGAAAGTACCTGTGCAATAAAATGCACAACAAGTGCAACATGAGTAGAAAAATACGTGTACTCAGTAAGTCTCCCGCCTAATCAGAGAGGTAGTGACGAGAGGGCAAATTAGACTCTTACTAAGGTACGACAATACAACATATAACAGAATATGATGAAATACAATAGACATGTAAGACAGTAAGCAACGAGTACATATCAAGTACAGAAATCCAGGTAACCACTGAGAATAAAAAACAATGTACACTTTCCTCTTTCCCAAATACATGTCAATCCAATACCAACAGAATAGCACCAAATAGTCATGCGCACACTAGGGTAAGACAACCGGCCGGAGTCATAAGATAGTCATGCTCGTGCACTGTCGAAGGATCGATCGGCCCGTCCCAAAAGTGCACCACTCCACCTCTCTATGCACTGCCGAAGGATCGATCGGCCCGTCCCAAAAGTGCGGCTCTCAATATAATAATCCTCTCTGTGCACTAGCGAGGGATCGACCAGACTATCCCAAAAGTGCACCTCTCAATATAATACGGCCAGCCTACTCGCGAATCATACATGCGACTCAGGTGCTTATAAAAATACATAAAAAAATACAGGGTCAAACTACTCGCGAATCACTCAAGCGACTCAGGCACCTAAAGTTACACATATCCACATAATAAGTTCGTATTTTATCAAGAAAACCGTTTTTTTTAGGAAAATGGTAAAGTCTTTATTAAAAGAATCATGAAATATAGATTTTGAAATATTTAATTTTGAAACTCATTTGTCTAGTTTTGTAGTACTCCATGATACAATCCAGTCCAGGTACACATATATTCACAGCGGAAACAATTTTCTTTTTGAAGGTTAACAATATGAACTCTAGATTTCTTTTTAAACATATAATTGCGTTTTCGGTCATATTAGCAGTTTAATATTACAGGCAGGGATACAAGTACACACATACAGCATGCTAGTGGGTCCTAGGCTACACGGGCATGGCATAATAGTAGCTACGCAAGGACTCATGTCACCTCCTGCATACGTAGCCCCGGAGATAATAACATATACTGAATTAATTCACCTAGGGGGACGATTCCTTCTCACAAAGTTAGAAAGGAGACTTACCTCGCTCCGAAATTCCAACATCAGCTTCCAATCCCTTCCGATGACCCCAACGGATGCGCAACGCTCTGAAACTACCACATGAATGACAAAGCAATGAAAATTCATCCTAATACTCACAACAAATTCAGATTATATACTTTCCCAACCCCGCTAGGAGAAATGACCAAAATGCCCTCGGGCCCACATGCCCGGAATCCGAAATTTCTTGAAGAAGAACCCAACCCGAAGCTTTACTAATGCATTTATACAACTTACCCCAATAAATAAGCTCAATTCGTTGCTAAAATCAAATTTACTAAATTCTAGGTTTCTTCAATATTTCCCAAAATTTTCCCCAATTCTTACATCAAAACCATGTAAAAATTTTGTATTAATCTTACAAATGTGTAGAATCCTCTTACCTCTGAAGCTTGATGAAATCCGTCTTGAAAAGCTCTCCGAATTCGTCCATAGCTTTTGAAAAATGAAAGAGAATTGCCAAAAATCCCGTTTTAAACAACACTGCCCAGATCTTTCCTCTCCGCGATCGCGGGAATGCCTTCGAGATCGCATAGGCCAAGCCCCATCCTTTTCTGCGATCACATTACACCTCCTGCGATCGCGTAGGCCAACTAGCAGCCCTTTAAATTCCTTCTCCGCGATCGCAGCTCCCCGCATGCGATCGCACAAGCCTGCCTAGCCCTTCACCGCGATCGCACACCAGCACCCGCGATCGCGTAGGCCAAAATCTTCGCCCCTCAATTTCCTGTCCGTGATGGCACAGCTAAGGCTGCGATCGCATAGGACACCAGCAACATCAGAACCAACAACAGCAAATCACTCCGAAATGACCCGAAACCACCCCGAAACAGACTCGAGACCCCTGGGACCCTGTCCAAACACAAGACTCAGTCCCATAACATCCCACGAACTTGCTTGAAGCTTCAAATCACCTCAAACAATGCCGAAACCATGAATCGCACTCAAATACAATTCCTTATGAACTTAGAATTTCAAACTTCTACATCCGATGCCGAAACCTATCAAATCATGTGCGATTGACCTCAAATTTTCCGCACAAGTCATATTCAACATTACAGGCCTGCTCCAACTTTTGGAATCACATTCCGACCTCGATATCAAAACTTCCACTTCCGGTCGGATTTCTCAAAAATCTTAAAATTTCTATCTTTAGCCAAATGACTTCAAAATGACCTCCGGACATCCGAATTCACTTCCGATCGCGCTCCCAACTCAAGAATCACCACACGGAGCTATTCCCTGACTCGGAATCCCAAACGGACATCAACCGCACTATGCACTCCTACCCCAGATTCATGAAATCCTTCTAAAATGCTAACTCTCATAATATACGCCGAAACGCTCCCGGGTTATCCAAACCCGATCCAGACATACACCCGAGTCCAAAATTAGCATTCGAACTTGCTGGAACCTTCAAATCCTGATTCGGAGATTATTTACTCAAAATTCCAATCTTAGTTGATTTCACCAACTTAAGGCTTCTGAAATGAGAATTTTTCTTTTCAAACCAACTCTAAACTTCCTGAAATTCATTTCCGACCACGCCCACAGGTCATAATACCTGAAACGAAGCTGCTCACGGCCTCAAACCACTGAACGACGCACTAGAGCTCAAAATGACCAGTCGGGTCATTACATTCTCCCCCACTTAAAGCGACGTTCGTCCTCGAACGTGCTAAGAACTGCTCTGGAGTTATATGAAATCACCGTTTAACACCTCGAGCACCTGCCTTTACTACCACAACCCAGTTGAGCACAATGGCTTGATCAAATCTGGAGATTTCTTCTTTATCCATATAATACGCTCGAAATTAATTCAAAAACCTGAAATTTCTCTGTCAGGCCTAGTTCAAACATATAAACACCGTATCAACTACTATACGATATACCAGAACATGACCGCATACCTTTGCTGAATCAGCCCCATGCACCGCACAACTCATCATCTGACCACAATGATGCTTCCTGAACCTTAATAACCAAAATTCCACGAATCTGATGCTCCCAATGCACCTCATAACAAATATACATACACCCTGCTATAATGCTGACGATACCACCACAATGGAGGAAATGTGCAGAAATTCATACTCAATTGCAGAGTTAACAAGTCCTTGAATGCCTCATCTTGACTAGAATCATCACTTTAGTATGAAGCTGAATAATGGTATTTGTTCCTTAATATACACTTCATATAACCTCATCGCACTGATCTCGGATCCAAAAATCTCGTCTCACCCAGTATGAATTGCTCAGACAACAAACCACCCCAACATGACCAATAACCTCACATGATACCAGATCGCGCCAATAGGCCATAACTCGAACATGATAATAAGAACGACTCATGACAGAACTATTCAGCTCACGCAATTAAATGAGTTCTTACTAGAAAATAGGAATTAAAACATAAGAAAATAAATATAGGAACCTTACTCATCATCACACTATTGCGGCGTGCAACCCGATCCAAATAACATACCCGTGGCGGCGTGCCACCCGATCCCAAATAACATACCTGTGGCGGCGTGCCACCCGATCCTAAATAACATCACCGTGGCGGCATTCCACCCTATCCAAATAACATAAAACTCACATAAGGAAATACATACAGAGCTGATTCGCTCACTATTACAAATTACTGAATATTGATCACAAGCACGCTAAGTGCATAATGCCATCCTGGGGAGACTGATAGAGCCGTAGGCTACAAAACTCAAGCACAGCTGAGGTGCGATACACACACACACACACACACACACACACTCTGGAACTCAAGAGCTGTCCTTCTCACATAACATCCCCGCTATGCAGAACCTCAACATATAAGAAATTATCAAAGCAGTTTCATAACTCACACGGCACAATCACAATAACAAATAAATTTGACAAAGACGGAACAACACTTGTTGTTCTAATATCTTTCCATAAAAGAGCTCTACTGAAAAGAACATGCCTGGCTCACATGGAGCCCAAAATCATACTTAAACCCATCCACAACATCGAGCCACCTTGCTCGCAGTAACTAAGCTAATAGCTTTTGCCAGGGTCCACATTAACCCATCTTCCCTCATAATACACGGGAACAACCATCATCACCGGGACTAACACCCCATAATCCGTAATCAACTGAACCAAACGCCCTCTAGGCGTAAATTCTCTATTAAGCAATATTGCACTTCTTTATACTCGGTCCGAATCTGAAATCCATCAAGTGACTACATGTCACACTTATACAATCTTTTCGCAGTCATGCTTCCACGACCTTCCATACAAGGCAAAAAGTCTGCCCATCCATAACACCGACCACACTAAGGCCGCAAAACACATCAAGAACCCATGACCAGGGTACAAAGCCTCCTTCACCGAATATCAATCTCAGGTGACACTGAAGATAACACCAACTTACTCTGAACTTCCAAATCACCTTTCCTTGCTCTCCCGAGCTCATGACAACTTTACAAACATCGGACCTAAATCTTGATTCCAGTTACATACTGCTTCCCCCACTTAACATACCAACATGAGGTAGCGCAATAATTCTATCATAACTGCTGAACCGCTAATACGGTGAATACTTCATCATATAGAAACCTTTTACTTAACTCAATTCAGGAGTACCACCTCAACACACGAGTGAATTCTCACAATCGCCCAACATGCAAATCCTTAAATAGTAGTCTACACCACCATAACCCTTCCAGGGTCCGCCTATACCTGACATTCAATAATGCTCAAATTCTCCCACATAAAATCCGTTACGACGGTCGACAAGCTCCGCACAAACCGGCACAAACCACATACATAACCAAATCACATCAAAGGAACCAATCACTGCCACAACTGTGCCATTTCAACCATGGCTAATCAATCTATCTTCTTTTAATCATCTTCAATTGCCTCAGGAATAATAACAACTTCCTTCAACCCATAGCAACTCAACCCTCACTCATCCCGAGTGACCTTGATTTACGAGACTATGCTGCCCAAATATCGCAACCCGTCTCATACTCTTCTAATAATTCTTTTCTTCAATCCGGAGTCTATTTCTCTCTCTCCTTCAATATCATCTTGTATACTGAAACATATCATAGAACATTCCAACCATCCTCACTTTTCTCAAAGATTACTCTGCAAAAGCTCGATTCTCGATCATGCTGCTGCCTGAAATCCTAAATTGCTGCATTCTTAACCTATGAACTCACTAAGACCGCTACAGAGAGTCACCCACTCTGGCTGGACTCGAATACAATCAATCCCAAGGCTCTCCTAGCACAAGAACACCTTCTTTTAATGAAACAGGTGACTGAGTCACTATCCTTACAACTCGCCCATGCCTTAAGCATAAGTTCTAAATCTTCCAAGCCCAACCCTGGCCCTGCAGGGCCAACTTTTGCACATATTCATCAAATTCCACGTACACTCACCATTTTACTCCCTTACCTTAGCTGAAATAACTTGCCAACACGCCGAAAGTTTGCAACCCTATGAGAAGACAACCCGACAGCCCTACTGCAGATGGTGGAACTCCCCCACTTAGCCCGAAGCCACTCCATGAACCACTCTAGACCCTGCTGAGACCCTTTCTCCTTCGATAACACGTCCTTGCCAACCGCACTCTTCAACACTTCTTCTCGATACTCTGACCCCACGCAACCGAAGAAACCATAGCACTGACGAGCGTAACACATTCCATTCGATCAATGACGATGACTACACATCACGGGTGCACACCCCATCTCACTTGAAAACACCAAGTCTTACTACTTTATCAATCCCAACGGAGACATTCATATTCCAAATGCCTTCCCTCTGCCGGAACAAAAGCACTGAAATCTCGAAATCACACTCTGAGAAGACCTCCCCTCAAACCATTCATCTTTCCCAACATACGGGCAACGTTCTATCACCATATCGACACCGCAAGACAACAAATTGCAACCATCATCACTACCCGAGCACAACCTTAAGGCTCCCAGAAACACAGCTACTGAGCTAAAATAACATATTACCCTTTCACAGGGCCATAACAACAACCATGACCATTTACACATGGAAGCATCTCAAATTACATTCGTAGCACCATTCCCATTCCTCAAATTCCTGATCCATAGCAAGCGCTTCGCAACACGTAAGATTGAGTAGGAATGAACATAGGCATAAGCCTCACAGGAATCAACTCGCATGATGAAGAATCAAGAAGGGAAGTACTCCTAACAGCCTTGTAGCTTCTCGAAGATAAGTACAGATGTCTTCGTACCGATCCGCAAGACTCTACTAGACTCGCTCATGACTCGTGAGACCTACGAGAACCTAGCGCTCTGATACCACGTTGTCACGACCCAAAATCCCTAAAGTCGTGTTGGCGCCGGACACAAGATAAGGCAAGCTGAAACGTTAATTAATTGAAATAACTTTCTAGTTTTAACATTTTCGAAACCGTTACCTTTTTCTTGCATTTCAAAATCAAATAAATAAATTTTAGTAAACTTAAATACGACAGCACATCAATTCAGTTTAATAAAAAAAATCCCAACACGTCCCCAGAACTCGGTGTCACAAATACATGAGCAATTTCTAAGAAGTTATACAATAACTTCAAGCCTGCCGAAATACAACTGGACAAGGAAACTTAAAAAAATGAATAAATACAGTATGAAGGTGACTATGCCAGTCGCGGATCCCCTCCGGATGGTGCAGCTCGCCTAAGTCTCCGAATCCTCCACATTGCTATGAAAGTACCTATGCAATAAAATGCACAACAAGTGCAACATGAATACAAAAACACGTGTACTCGGTAAGTTGCCCACCTAACCTCAGAGAGGTAGTGACGAGAGGGAAAATTAGACTCTTACTAAGGTCCGACAATGCAACATATGACAGAATATGATGATGTACAATAGACATGTAAGACAGTAATCAACGAGTACATATCATGTACAAAAATCCAGGTAACCACTGAGAATAAACAACAATGTACACTTTCCTCTTTCCCAAATACATGTCAAGCCAATACAAACAGAATAGCACCAAATAGTAATGCGCACACAAGGGTAAGGCAACAGGCCAGAGTCATAAGATAGTCATGCTCGTGCGCTGCCGAAGGATCGATCGGTCCGTCCCAAAAGTGAACTTCTCATCCTCTCTATGCACTGCCAAAGGATCGATCGTACCGTCCCAAAAGTGCATCTGTCAATCACTCTACACACTGCCGAAGGATCGATCGGCCCGCCCCAAAAGTGCGAATCTCAATCTCTCTATGCACTGCCGAAGGATCGATCGACCCATCCCAAAAGTGGATCTCTCAATCTCTCTACGCACTGCCGAAAGACCGATCGGCTCATCCCAAAAGTGTGGCTCTCAATATAATAATCCTCTTTGTACACCGGCGAGGTATCGACCGGCCCGTCCCAAAAGTGTACCTCTCAATATAATACGGGTAGCCTGCTCGCGAATCATACATGCGACTCAGGTGCTCATAAGAATACAATACACAAATACAGGGTCAAACTGCTCGCGAATCACTCAAGTGACTCAGACACCCAAAGTTACACATATCCACAAAATAAGTTCGTATTTTATCAAGAAAACCGTTTTTCTCAGGAAAATGGTAAAGTCTTTATTAAAAGAAGAATGAGATATAGGTTTTGAAATCTTTATTTTTGAAACTTATTCGTCCAGTTTAGTTGTACTCCATGATACAATCCAGTCCAGGTACACATATATTCACAGCGGAAACAATTTTCTTTTTGAAGGTTAACAATATGAACTATAGATTTCTTTTTAAACATTCAATTACGTTATCAGTCATAATATTACAGGCAGGGTTACAGGTACACACATAAAGCATGCTAGTGGGTCTTAGGCTACCCGGACATGGCATAATAGTAGCTACGCACGGACTCCCGTCACCTCGTGCGTACGTAGCCCCCGAAGATAATATCATATACTGAATCAATTCACCTAGGGGGGCGATTCCTCCTTACAAAGTTAGAAAGGAGACTTACCTCGTTCCGAAATTCCAACACCGGCTTCCAATCCCTTCCGATGACGCCAACGGACGCGCAACGCTCCGAAACTACCACATAAATAACAAAGCAATGAAAATTCATCCTAATACTCATAACAAATTCAGATTATATCTTTTCCCAACCTCGCTCGGAGAAATGGCCATAATGCCCTCGGGCCCACGTGCCAGGAACCAGAAATTTCTTGAAGAAGAACCCAACCCGAAGCTTTACTAATGTATTTATACAACTTACCCCAATAATTAAGCTCAATTCGTTGCTAAAATCAAAATTACCAAATTCTAGGTTTCTTTAATATTTCCCAAATTTTCCCCCAATTCTCACATCAAAACAATGTAATAATTTTGTATTAATCTTAGAAATGGGTATAATCCTCTTACCTCTAAAGCTTGATGAAATCCCTCTTGAAAAGCTCTCCATATTCGTCCATAGATTTTGACAAATGAAAGAGAATTGCCAAAAATCCCGTTTTAAACAACACTGCCCAGATCTTTCCTCTCCGCGATCGCGGGAATGCCTTCGCGTTCGCATAGGCAAAGCCCCAGCCTTCTCCGCGATCGCATTGCACCTCTTGCGATCGCGTAGTCCAACCAGCAGCCGTCCAAATTCCTTCTCCGCGATCGCAGCTTCCCGCATGCGATCGCACAAGCCTGCCCAGCCCTTCACCGAGATCGTACATCAACACCCGCAATCGTGTAGGCCAAAATCTTCGCCCCTCAATTTCCTCTCCGTGATCGCACAGCTAAGGCTGCGATCGCATAGGACACCAGTAGCACCAGAACCAATAACAACAAAACACTCTAAAATGACCCGAAACCACCCGAAACACACCCGAGAGCCCCGAGACCCTGTCCAAACACACGACTCAGTCCCATAACATCCCAAGAACTTTCTCGAAGCTTCAAATCACCTCAAACAACACCGAAATCACGAATCGCACTCGAATCCAATTCCTTAAGAACATAGAATTTCAAACTTCTATATCCAATGCTGAAACCTATCAAATTACATCCTAATGACCTCAAATTTTGTGCACAAGTCATATTCAATATTACGGACTTTCTCCAACTTACAAAATCACATTCTGACCTCGATATCAAAACTTCCACTTCCGGCCGGATTTCTCAAAAATCTTCAAATTTCTATCTTTAGCCAAATGACTTCAAAATGACCTTTGAATATCCGAATTCATTTCCGATCGCACTCCCAACTCCAGAATCACCATAAGGAGCTATTCCCAGACTAGGAATCCCAAACACACATCAACCTCACTGATATGCACTCCAACCCCAGATTCATGAAATCCTTCTAAAATGCTAACTCCCATAATATACGCCAAAACGCTTCTGGATTATCCAAAACATGATCCGGACATACACCCAATTTCGAAATCATCATTCAAACTTGCTGGAACCTTCAAATCATGATTCGGAGATCGTTTACTCAAAATTTCAATCTTAGTTGATTTCACCAACATAAGGCTTCTGAAATGAGAATTTTTCCTTCCAAACCAACTCTAACCTTCCTGAAATTCAATTCTGACCATGCCCATGGGTCATAATATCTGAAACGAAGATGCTCACAGCCTCAAATCACTGAACGACGCGCTAGAGCTCAAAACGACCGGTCGGGTCGTTACATAAAAAGGATAGATAGGTTCACCAAGTTGTTTTCCCCTAACTTTAGGGGTACACCTTTTGAGAAACTCCATGTCTTTTTGGGCCGTTTCCATGAGATTTTATGCAACATGGGTATAGGTTAGTCCAATGAGTTGATTTTACAGTATTTCAGATGTATGGTTCTGCCAAGAGGTGGTGGCAAGTGTATGTGCGGGGCAGGACAGTAGGTTCACCTCCTCTCACATGGGCTCAGTTCTCATAGTTGTTCTTGGAGAAGTTCATTCCCTTCACTCAGAGAGAGGAGTTCCATAGTCAGTTCGAGAACCTTCAACAAGGTAGAATGACTATTACTCAGTATAAGACTAGATTTTTGGATATATCACGTCATGTAGAAGCTATCCTGATCCCTATTGAGAGGGAAAATGTGTGAGGGTTCATAGATGGACTTACATATGGCATCAGTCTACAAATTGCCAAAGAGAGCGAGGATGAGATTTCTTTTACTCGGGTAGTGGAGATCGCCTACATTAGGGAGGCCCCATAATTTTTAAGGACTCAATGATTCCTCATTCTAAGGCAGGGGTTATTTTGTAGAGGCCACCCTATCCGGCCGGTTCAGTCATCTATGTCACGCATGGTGCTTCAGGCAGTCGTAGTGCTCATGGACCTCGATCTGAGCAACTAGCATTCAGTGCACCTTCATCTCCTAGTAGTGCACCACTGATTCAGAGCTATTACAGTGATTATTTGGGTCATTAGGGTCAATCTCAGATTCATCAGCCATGCCCACCGAGAGAATTCTTTGAGTGTGGAGATGCAGGTCATGTCCAAAAGTATTTTCCCAGATTTTAAAGTAGTATGCTTCAGCAGGTGCCATGATCCCGACATCGGTTGCTCCACCAGCCTCTTAGCAAGCTAGAAGTTGGGTTCAGTTGCCCGAGGTGGTGGCCAATAAATTAGAAGTGGAGACCAATAAGTGAGAAGTCGTCCCAGAGGTGGAGGACAGGTTGGTGGGGCTCAACCCGTTTTTATGCATTCTATCTAGACTTGAGGACGAGGAGTCTGATGCAGTTGTTATAGGTATCATCTTAGCCTATCATAGAGATGCTTCTGTATTGTTTGAGCCGGTTCTACATATTCTTATGTGTCTTCATATTTTTCTTCGCATTTGAGTATGCCTCATGATTCTCTTGATGTTCCTATATTTGTGTCAATACTAGTTGGAGATTCTATAGTAGTTCATTGGGTGTATAGGTCTTATAGTGTTACTATTAATGGTTTTGATACTGTAGTTGATCTTCTGTAGTCGGATATGGTGGATTTTGAGTGTCATGACCCAGCCTAGGGTCGCGACAGATAACCGACACTAAGTGTTGATCATCACTAAACTTTAGGGATGGCAAACGGGGTAGTGCAGGTGCAGGGAGGTGAGGGTTTAAGGCTATGCGGGGCAGGGCGGGGCGGGGCGGGGCGGGGCGGGGCGGGGCGGGTGCGGGTTTATGCGGGTGAAGAATTTACAAAGTTGAACATTCTGCTTCGATGTACATTTCCCATAAAATATAGGAATAAGGAACAACTGTGACAATCTGTAACCAACCTATCCTCTCGTCCAGAAAGGTAACTATCTACTACACAACTTTATATAGGATTTGGTTTTCCCTTATCTTACAAGCATAGCCACTCTTCACTCAGAGATGGGTGGATCAAGAAAAGAACTAATGAAAATGGTCAATTGATATAAATTTTCATAAAAACTAAGACATATAACAATTTGTTTTTGTGAAACTAAATTGTGATGTAAAGATATTCATTAAGGGGTATTAGAAATAGTATTGCAATAATGTGAATATTATTTTACAAATGAATACTAAACTAATACACTAAGGGATCATTAGCATTTTTCAGAATGAGTAGAAAATACTTAATTTTCTTTTTTAATTGAAATTCAACACTTAATAAACAAAAAAAACATTCAAATTTTTGGTTGATTAAATTGAATTCCAGCCAAAATATAAAAAGGAAATAAGCAAACAAAACGTTAAAAAAAAACTTACGTGGTGCAGGGTGGGGCGGGTTGAGATCTTCGCAGGTTTATGCAAGTTTTCCCTGCAACCGCACCGCACCACTTTCCATCCCTAATAATCTTGCTGAGAATTTATTAATCATGAGTATAAACGTATAAACTAAACAAGAATAAGCATAGTTGATAAGAACTGTATAATCGTGAAAGCTGACAAGGCTAACACAAGCTGATATATAAAAACATACAAATTGGACATGTGCATATCTACAGGCCTCTAGGAGTGCTGAACTGAAAAGTACTACACGAAACAGGGCCCCGTCAATACCCAAACTAGATGACTATACACATACCAAAAGATAAGTAACTCCAGGAGTAAGCGGATTGACTCCAAAAGTTTGTGGATGGCCTATTGATATGGTACACTGATCTATTTGTACCTGCACGATAAGAAATTTAGTGCCATGGAAAGGACGTGAGTACGATATGTACAAAGTATGTAGGGTGGAAAGCATATGTAAATCATGACCCTAAGATGTAAATCTGAATATAAGCTGAAAGCTAAACAAGAGTCTGAACTAGAAGCTGCTCTAGAACTGAACCGAAATTTAAGCTGAAACTGAACTACTATTTAAACTGGTACCTACCTGGCGTTATGGGTTATATCACCCCAATCATGTAACTGTATATCTGAACTAGCCTCATGTATAGTCATGCAACGAAAATTATAGCTATATAAGCGTACATAACATGCCTGATTGGTGTTATGGTCCATATCCCCTCAACGGGTAAATATATAATCTATAGGCCCCGGTGGTTTTATAGGCTGTCTCCCCCAGCATATAATCAGTAGGGCTCGCTGGCGTTATGGTCTATCTCTCCCCCATCATATAATCAATAGGCCTCGCTGGTGTTATGGGCTATATCCTCCCAGCATAATCAATGTAAGCATATATGATGCATAACACATGTGAAAACATCATATGGACTAAAGAGATCATGAAGGAAACCATAAATGGAATCACAAACGTAATCTGTCGCTCATCGTCCATAAGTTAGACTGTGGAGCCTATCCCCATTTTAGGGAGAAACTGAATATGTACATGAGACACTAAGGTTAATTAACTCATTAGGATCCCTCTATAATCAATTTAGAACCAAGGAACTCAGGATTTGTCCAACTCTTCGAATTTCCAAAAATATCGGCAGAGTTTCCCCTAAAATTTGATGATCCCCAAAAACAACAACAAGCGCATAAATATACAGGGGAATGTATATCCGGAAGAGATGATAACATCAAACTAAAAGAGATTCAATTATCCACAATAGTTTCAAACGATCGACCAAACGGAATTGTGAATGTAATGTCGACTCATAGTGGCTAACTTGTGACATGAAAGTCTAAATATTTATTTAGGAATAATATAAGATTTAACACATGAAAATTAATATTATATAATGTTAAATAAATTTATTAGTATCATATGGTGGTTAGTTATACATAAAAACGTCAAAGGAACAGAACAAACGGATGTCCGGAAGGAATATGCCAAATTGGCGATTTGCCCTTTTGTTTTTGTTATGTTTTAAAGTTCTAACCTAAACTATTTTCTTCAATAATTAACATATGGAATTGAATAATATATAAGGATACAATACATGCTGATATTTCCCTTGAATAACCCTTAAAATATCAAGAAGAAAGTCTCGAACATTGCTAAACCAAATCATGCCGAAAACGAAATGAAAACCCTACATACCTCTTCTATTCTTGCTTCCGAACCTTGTTCCCTTTGATCCACGCCCTTACTTATGATTGTATAAAAAATACTAAAGAGGTTAAAATATTCCTTATCCATGATTCTCTTCCTGAAATTCAAGTTATAAGGAGAAAGGGGGATGGAAAAGTCTTACCTATGTCGTAAGGATCGCGTTGATGTGTTCGCGTCTTGATTTTGAGTTGCGGATGATGGAATTGCTTCAAAAACTTAAGGATGTGTTTAGGATTTATATAGAGAGTTTTTAGGTCTGATTTGGATTGAAATAAGTATTATAGACGAAGTCCATAACTTTATATAGCAAGATAATTTTTAACCGACCCTGTGGGTTCCAAGGGGTGCTGCTTGCGCAGTCTCGCGAAAATACAAATATCTCTCTATGCTAATATCGTATTGACAAATAGTTTAATCTGTTAGAAACTAGACTCGTAGATATTTAATTTTATGGGTGGATAATCCACTAATTCTAAGTAAAGTGAGATTAAATATCAGTAACATTAGACCCCAATTTTAAGTAAAATTATGAACATACTTTGCGACAACTTTTGTCGACTTTAATTTCTTAACTCGTTTGACTTGGAAACATAACACATAAATATAATACCAATAAAATAACTCATAAAATCACATCCTTATTATGTTAAGCACAATAGTATCACTCTAAAAGTACTGGTTATGACATTCTCAACTTGCCGACTTTAAACGAAACTTATTTTCTTCTATACTTTTAGCTTCTAACCTTCCAATTGTCACGACCCCAAAACCCAGACCCGCTGTGATGGCGCCTATCGTGGAACTAGGCTAGCCAATAACCACATGTTTACAATTTCTTTCAGTATCCCAATCCAATTTCAAGAATTTCAAAAAATATACAGAGTTTACTAAATAAAGTAGGCCGATATACAGTGCCACCAACCCCAAAACCCGGAGCCAACATGTCATGAGCATCTAAGGAAAACAAGCCAAGGATATACTATTATAATACAAAACCTCCGAATAAAATCTAGATACAATAAGAAGGGAAAATAGAGATGCTGGGAACGCTGAACAACTACCTCTATATTCCGCAATCCGACTCCGCACGAAAATAAATGGCTAGTGCTCGGTATCTGCACCTGAATCTGCATACAAGGGTGCATGGAGTAATGTGAGTACGCCAACTCAGTAGTAATGAAAATAAGTCAAGTCTAAGTGGCAAGGAAACACATAAAATCAATGTCATAAAATCACAATATACACAACCTTACTTTCCAATAGTGTAAACATAGATATATGAAACCATCAGGCCTTAAAACCAACCTCAGAAAAGTCCTTTGAAAAATGTTTATTTTCAACCACTCCAAACCGAAAGATTTAGTATGAAAATAAAATGAATCATATAGAGGCCCCTCGGGCAAAACATGTTTCATAAGTTTAGAGTGAAAGTATTAAAATCATAAGTAGCCCCTTGGTCAAAAACATGTGTCATAATCAGCTCCTCGGGCATGTCTCACAGTCACTCATAATCAGTCGCTCAGCACCTCACAGTCGCTCAACACCTCACAGTCACTTATGCCTCCCAATCACTCGTCACTCGACAATCAGGCCCTCGGCCTCACTCAGCAGAGCCACTCAAAAAGGCCCCTCGGGCAAATTAGTAAAATAGGGTACTCGACCCAAAACACCATTTTTAAATCTCAACCAACTGTAAATCAGGCTGAGTTTCAAAAATAGTAAGCACAATGTGGCTGAGTGAAATCATCAACAAATAGTGAGGACCTAGTCCAGTCCAAAAATCAGTGCGTGCCACATAATCGTCATCCGACATGTGTGCCATTCTAAAATCAGTGAGAAATATGTAGTCCGGGGTTTCATATTATCAGGACAAGATTTATAACCATTACTTACCTCTACCGGGCCATAACACTAGTCCGCTATGCTCTTGCCCCTCGAATTCGCTCCCGATTGCTCCGTATCTAGCAAAAACCAGTTTAATATCATCAATATATACCAAAGAAACACAACCCAATAAAAAACTATCAAATTATACAAGAATCTCGAAATTCAGCCAAACCCGAGCCCTGGGCCCACATCTTGGAATTCGATAAAATTTGCATCACTAGAATCCTCGTCCTCCCACAATTCTATACATACCAAGAACACTAAATTGGACAACAATTGCCCACTCAAATCCTCAAAAGAAAAATCCAATTTCCATGCACCCTTCTTCCCCAATTTTGGGTTTAATTCCAACAATTTTATGGTTTAATTACTTAGAAAATGACATATAAACGAGTTATGAAGTTTAAAACCTTACCTCCAAGTGATTCCTTTCAATTTCCTCTTCACACCCTCTCAAAAGAGCTCCCAACTCGTTCAACAATGGAGGAAAAAGAACTATTCTCGCACAAATGGCTTTTTAAAACATTCTGCCGAACCATTAAATTTTCCTCAGTGCGATCGCGACTCTAGACACGCGATCATGATGCACAGACCAGACAACTAATGCGATCGCAGACCAATACACGCGATCGCATAGAACAACTCTCCACCCCACACACGTGCCTCAAAATCCTCTACGCGATCGCATAAATACCCACGCGATCGCACTGCCTTACTTGACCAACCTATGCGATCGAAATCCTAACAACGCGATCGCATAAAACAAAAATCCTTCCGCACTCTTTTATCCTACACGATCGCAAACATCCTCCCGCGATCGCGTAGAAGGAAACCAGAACCTCATACTAGCAAAAATCTGGCCAGTTTTCAAGCCAAGAGTTGGTCCGTTAACCACCCGAAACACACCCGAGGCCGTCGGGACCTCAGCCAAATATACCAACATATACCATAACATCATTCAAACTTAGTCGAGCCTTTGAAACACCAAAAACAATGCAACAACACCAAAATCACATCAAATTCAAGCCTATGAACTTTGGAACTTCCAAATTTCGCCAACTGTGCCGAAACCAACCAAAACACCTCCGATTGACCTGATATTTTACATGCATATCCAAAATGACATTATGGACCTGTTCCAACTTCCAAAATCCCATTCTAACCCCAATATCTTATTTTCCACTATCGACCGGAAATCGCCAAAAACTAACTTTCGTCAATTCAAGCCTAATTCTACACCGGACATCAAAACTTCATTCCGAACACACTCCTAAGTCCCAAATCACCTAACGAAGCTATCCGAGCCATAAAATCCGCATTCCGAGGTCGTTCACCAATAAGTCAACTCTCAGTTGACTTTCTCATCTTTTAGGCTACTTTAGGAGACTAAATGCCTCAATTCTCACAATGACCGCTCCGGACCCAAACCAACGGACCCAAGATAACAAAAACAATATATAACAAATGCCGAAATGGGGGAAATGGGGTAAATATCACGGAGCGACCGGTCGGGTCGTTAGATCCTCCCCTTCTTAAACAAATGTTCATTCTCGAACGGCTATAGAAACATACCTGGATTCTCTAATAGGTGAGGATATCTGTCCCACATCTCCCGCTCAGTCTGCCAAGTGGAATCCTCCACCAGCTGCCCTCTCCAGTGAACCTTCACTGAAACTATATCCTTAGACCTCAGATTCCTGACCTATCGACCAAAAATAGCCACTGGCTCTACCTCATATGACATATCACCCTCGAGCTGAACCATGCTGAAGTTCAAAACATGGGACGGGTCACCAACATACTTCTGGAGCATTGAAACATGGAATACTGGATGAATACTCGATAAAGTGGGAGGCATAACAAGCCTTTAAGCCACCTCCCCAACCCTCTAAAGCACCTCAAATGGCCCAATGAACCTGGGACTCAGCTTCCCCCTCTTCCCGAATCTCTTAACACCCTTCATGGGCGACACCTTCAGCAACGCCTTATACCCAACCATGAAAGACACATCTCGAACCTTCCGGTCCGCATAACTCTTCTTCCTAGACTGCACCGTGCGAAGCCGCTCCTGAATCAACTTCGCCTTACTCAATGCATCTTGAACCAAGTCTGTGCCCAATAGCCTAGCCTCGCCCGGCTCGAACCAACCAACCGGATACCTGTACCTCCTACAATATAAAGCCTCATACGGAGCTGTCTGGATACTCGACTGATAGCTGTTATTATATGCAAACTCCACTAGTGGAACAAACTGGTCCCATGAACCACCAAAGTCAATCACACAAGCACGCAACATATCCTCCAAAATCTGAATGGTACGCTCCGACTACCCGTCGGTCTGAGGGTGAAACGCTGTGCTCAACTCGACCTAAGTACCCAACTCTCTCTGCACGGATCTCCAAAACTGAGATGTGAACAGAGTACCTCCGTTGGAAATGATAGAAACTGGAACCCCATGCAATCGAACAATCTCCCTGTTATAAATCTCAGCTAACCTCTCTGAAGAATAAGTAGTACCAACAGGAATGAAGTGCGCAGACTTGGTCAGCCGATCCACAATAACCCATACATCATCAAACCTCCTCGAAGTCCATGGGAGTCCAACTACGAAGTCCTTGGTGATCCGCTCCCACTTTCACTCCGGAATATCAAATCTCTGAAGCAATCCACCTAGTCTCTGGTGCATATACTTGACTTGCTGACAGTTGAGACACCGAGCCACAAACTCCACAATATCCTTCTTCATCCTCCTCCACCAATAATGCTGCCTCAAATACTGATACATCTTCGCGGCACCCAGATGGATGGAATACCGCGAACTATAAGCCTCCGCTAGAATCAAATCTCGAAGCCCATCTACATTGGGCACGCAAATCCGACACTGCATCCTCATGACCCCATCATTACCAATAAAACACATACCTAGCATCACCTCGACGGACCCTGTCCTGGAGAACAAGCAAATGTGGATCATCATACTGGCGTGCTCTAATCTGATCGTAAAGAGAAGACCTGGAGACTACACAAGCCAACACCCGCAGGGGCTCAGATAGATCCAATCTCACCAACTGACCCGTTAAGGCCTGGACATCAAGGGCTAATGGCCGGTCTGCTACTGGAAGGTAGGCTAGACTACCCAAACTCTCTGCTCTGTGACTCAAGGCATCAACAACTACATTGGCCTTCCCCGGATGATATAAGATAGTGAGGTCATAATCCTTGAGAAGCACTAACCATCTCCTCTGACGCAAATTCAAGTTCTTCTACCTCAGCAGATACTGCAAACTACGATAATCAGTGAAAACCTCACACTACACTTCATACAAATAATGCCACCAAATTTTCAAGGCATGAACAATGGAAGCTAACTCAAGATCGTGCACTGGATAATTCTTCTCGTGCACCTTCAACTGTCTAGACGCGTAGGCAATCACCCTACCATCCTGCATCAATACCGCTCCTAAACCAACCCTAGAAGCATTACAATAGACTATGTAAGAACCCGAACCAGCAGACAAAACTAGTACCGGAGCTATAGTCAATGCTGACTTGAGCTTCTGAAAGCTCTCCTCACACTCATCAGACCATCTGAATGGAGCATCCATCTGGGTCCATCTGGTCAAAGGTGAAGCAATATAAGAGAATCCCTCCACAAAGCAACGGTAATATCCCGCCAAACCAAGAAAACTCCTAATCTCTGTAGCTGAGGATGGTCTGGGCCAACTCTACATTGCCTTTATCTTCTTCGGATCAAACTGAACACCCTCACTAGACACCACGTTCCCCAAGAAAGCTTCCAAACCAAGCCAAAACTCACACTTGGAGAATTTTGCATAAAGCTTCTCCTCCCTCAACCTTTGTAACACAACTCTTAAATGATGAGCATGCTCTTCCTGGCTACGACAATAAACCAGGATGTCATCATTGAACACAATGACGAAAGAATCAAGGTAAGGCTGAAACACGTTGTTCATCAATTGCATGAACGCAGCTGGGGAATTGGTCAGCCCAAATGACATAACCAAGAACTCATAATGACCATATATGGTCCTGAAAGAAGTCTTCGGAATGTCAGAATCCCGAATCTTCAACTGATGGTACCCAAATCTCAAGTCAATCTTGGAAAACATTCTGGCTCCCTAAAGCTGGTCAAACAAATCATCAATGCGGGGCAAGGGATACTGGTTCTTCACCGTAACCCTATTCAGCTGCCGATAATCAATACACATACTCATAGACCCATCTTTCTTCTTCACGAACAACACCGGTGCACCCCAAGGTGACACACTAGGCCGAATGAACTCCTTATCCAGGAGTTCCTGAAGCTGCTCCTTCAATTCCTTTAGCTCCACTGGTGCCATACGATAAGGTGGAATAGAAATAGGCTGGGTGCCGGACACCAAGTCAATACCAAAATTGATATCCTATTAGGTGGAATGCCTGGTAGGTCTGCAGGAAACACATCCTGAAAGTCACGGACCACAGGAACTGAATCAATAGTGGGAGTCTCAGCACTGACTTCCCTCATAAAGGCCAAATACGATAAACACCCTTTCTCAACCATGCACTAAGCCTTCAGGTAGGAAATCACCCTGCTAGGCATATACTCGAAAGAACCTCTCCACTCAACCCTCGGACACCCCGGCATAGCTAAGTTCACGGTCTTAGCGTGACAATTAACAACATCATGACACGAAGATAACCAATCCATGCCTAATATCACGTAAAAATCGACCATGCTGAGTAACAGTAGGTCCAATCGGGTCTCCAGACCCCCCAATAGATATCATGTATGACCGATACACATGGTCCACAACAATAGTATCGCCCACCGGAGTCGACACATGAACAAAGGTAACTAGAGATTCACGGGGCACATCTAGAAAACAGGCAAAATATGAAGAAACATAGGAATATGTAGAATCAGGTCCAAATAAAGCCAAGGCATCTTAGAAACAGACTGAGACAATAACTGCGATCACAACATCTGAGGCCATAGCATCCGACCTGGCTGCAAATGCATACATGCAAGCCTGACCTCCCCTACTCGACCTCTCCCTCTAGGGCGGCCTCTGGCTGACTGAGAACCACCCCTAGTTTCTTGGGTGGGTGGTGAAGTAACTGGAGCTGAAGTCGAGGGCTGGACCCTCTGCTGAGAAGATCCACCAGAACGGCGGGGACACTGCCTCCACACGTGCCCGAACTCTCCACACTCAAAAGAACTCCCTGGAGCTGGAGGCGGGGACTGATAGAAACCACTAGCACTCGTATGGACACTGGAATACTCATGCATAGAAGAACCCTGAACTGGGGGTGCTCGAGCTGCACTCTGATCTGGGAGGGCACCAAATATAGTACGGCCTGACTGAGAACCACGGGGACCATGCCTCGAAGATGCACCACTATATGCTGGGCGACCTAACTGAGGAGGCCTGAATGAATGGCCCCTACCCTACTGAAACTGCCCCCTGAAGGGAGCACCACTAGAACTGCTCGAACCACGAGGCCTCTTGACCTTCCTCTCCTCTCGCTCCTGGCAGTGAATGGACTCAATATCTCGAGCTATGTCAACAACCTGCTCGAAGAAAGCACCCGATACTCTCTCCCGAGTCATAAATAATCGAAGCTGATAAGAAAGACCATCTACAAACCTCCTCACCCTTTCCCTATCAGTAGGGACAATCTCAAAAGCATGCCTAGCCAACTTGCAAAACCTCATATCTTACTGAGTAACTCATAACTCTCCTTGGCACAACTGCTCAAACTGCCTGCGCTGCTCCTCTCTATGGGACTGAGGAACATACTTCTCCAAAAAGATCGTGGAGAACTGCTGCCAGGTGAGAGGTGCTGAACCAACCGACCTACACCTCTCGAATGACTCCCACCAAGTAAACGCAGCACCCGCAAACTGAAATGTAACAAATGAGACCCCACTGGTCTCCAAAATACCCGCAGTACGTAGTACCCTCTGGCACTTATCTAGAAACCCCTGGGCATCCTCGCCCTCTATACCGCTGGAAGTCGGAGGCTGAAGTCTGCTGAATCTCTCCAACCTACGTTGCTCGTCCTCAGGCATAATAGGGACCACATAATCCTGGACCAGAGCAACTGGATGAGCTGGGGCTACTCCCGGTGCCTGCATACCCTGTGCAGCCTACTTAGATGCCCAGGCAGCTGGAGTCTGATTGCCTCCCCCGGCCTGAGTTGTGGTGGCAGTAGAAGACATGGAGACTGCCTGATCCAAACTGGTGAAAACTGTCAATATCTGAGACAAGGTCTCCTGAAGACCCGAAATAACCATAGGCACTGCCGGTGCCTGAGCCTGTCTCGCTGGAACATCGTCGGTGGGAACCTGATCTTGATCGATAGGGGGATCCTATGGTACTGCCCCGACTGCTGTTCGGGCTGTCCCCTACCTCTACCACGGCCTCGACCTCTCGCTCTTCTAGCCGGTGGCTGGTCACACTGATCGGTATGGAGTGTCCTCACCATCTGTGAGAGAATAAAATAACGTAAGTTCAGATTTCAAATCAATAGATCAACACGAAAGAGTTCAAGAAAGATAGAAATGTTTCCTAAAAGTTTGGCAGCCTCTCAAAGATAAGTACAAACGTCTCCGTACCGATCTGCAAGACTCTACTAAACCTGCTCATGACCATTGAGTCCTATGTAACCTAGGCTCTGATACCTAAACTGTCACGACCCCAAAACCCAGACCGACCGTGATGGCACCTATCATGGAACTAGGCTAGCCAATAACCACATGTTTACAATTTCTTTCAGAATCCCAATGAAATTTCAAGCATTTCATAAAATATACAGAGTTTACTAAATAAAGTAGGCCAATATACAGTACCACCAACCCCAAAACCCAGAGCCAACATGTCATGAGCATCTAAGGAAAATAAGCCAAGGATATAGTATTATAATACAAAACCTCTGAATAAAACCTAGATACAACAAGAAGGGAAAACAGAGATGTTGCGAACGCTGAACAACTACCTATATATCCCGCAATCTGGCTCCGTACGAAAATAACTGGCTAGTGCTCGGTATCTGCACACAGGGGTGCAGGGAGTAATGTGAGTACGCCAACTCAGTAGTAATGAAAATAAATCAAGTCTAAGAGGCAAGGAAACACATAAAATCAATGTCATCAAATCACAATATACACAGCCTTACTTTCCAATACTGTAAACATAGATATATGAAACCATCAGGCCTTAAAACCAACCTCAGAAAAGTCCTTTGAAAAATGTTTATTTTCAATAGCTCCAAACCGAAAGATTTAGTATGAAAATAAATTAATCATATAGAGGCCCCTCGGGCAAAACATATTTCATAAGTTCAGAGTGAAAGTAGTAAAATCATAAGTAGCCCCTTGGGCAAAAACATGTGTCATAATCAGCCCCTCGGGCATGCCTCACAGTCACTCATAATCAGTCGCTCAACACCTCACAATCACTCAGCACCTCACAGTCACTCATGCCTCCCAATCACTCGGCACTCGGTGCACTCACTAGGGGTATGTGCAGACTCCGGAGGGGCTCCTTCAGCCCAAGCACTAATATCAAGCCACCTCGTGGCGTATCATTTCCTCAAAATCAGGACCTCGGCCTCACTAAGTATAACCACTCAAAAAGGTCCCTCGGGCGGATCAGTAAAATCAGGTACTCGACCCAAAACATCATTTTTAAATCTCAAAGTAGTGTAAATTAGGCTGAGTTTCAAAAACAGTAAGCAAAATGTGGCTGAGTGAAATCATCAACAAATAGTGAGGAAAATCAGTAGTAAAAATCCCTCAAGGGGTCTAAACAGATCGGCACGAGGCCCCAAACATGGCTTATAGCCCAAATATTTCAACAATCTTTAGAACATAATTTAACATAAGGTTTTGAGTAAAATATACAACTCATTAGTTGCCGCAGAGAGGACCTAGTACAATCCAAAAATTAGTGCGCGCCACATACTCGTTATCCGACATATGCGCCATTCTAAAATCAGTGAGAAATATGTAGTCCGGGGTTTTATACCCTCAGGACAAGATTTATAACAATTACTTACCTCTACCGGGCCACACCACTTGTCCTCTATGCTCTTGCCCCTCAAATTGGCTCCTGATTGCTCCGGATCTAGCCAAAACCAGTTTAATATCATCAATATATACCAAAGAAACACAACCCAATCGAAAACTATCAAATTATACAAGAATCTCAAAATTCGGCCAAACCCGAGCCCCGGGACCACGCCTGGAAATTTGATAAAATTTGCATTACTAGAATCCTCTTCCTCTCACGATTCTATACATACCAAGAACACTAAAATCGGAAAACAATTGCCCACTCAAATCCTCAAAAGAAAAATTCAATTTTGATGCACCCTTCTTCCCCAATTTTGGGTTTAATTCCAACAATTTTATGGTTTAATTACTTAGAAAATGACATATAAATGAGTTATGAAGTTTAAAACCTTAACTCCAAGTTATTCCCTTCAATTTCCTCTTCAAACCCTCTCAAAAGAGCTCCCAACTCGTTCAACAATGGAGGAAAATGAACTATTCTCGCACATATGGTCTTTTAAGACATTCCGTCCAGCTATTAAATTTTCTTTAGTGCGATCGTGAGTCTAGACACGCGATTGCAATGCACAAACCAGCCAACTAATGTGATTGCAAACCAATACACAAGATCGCATAGAACAACTCTCCATCCCACACACGCGCCTCAGAATCCTCTACGCGATCGCATAAGCCCCCACGCGATCGCACTGCCTTACTTGACAAACCTAAGCGATCGCAATCCTAACCATGCGATCGAATAGAACAAAATTCCTGCCCCACTCTTTTACCCTACGTGATCGCAAACATCCTCCCGCGATCGCGTGGAAGGAAACCATAACCTCACACCAGCAAAAATCAGCCTAGTTTTCAAGCCAAGAGTTGGTCCGTTAACCACCCGAAACACACCCGAGGCCCTCGGGACCTCAAACAAACATACCAACGTATCCCATAACATCATTCAAACTTAGTCGAGTCTTCGAAACACCAAAAACAATACAACAACACAAAAATCATATCAAATTCAAGCCTATGAACTTTGGAACTTCCAAATTTCGCCAACTACGCCAAAACCAACCAAAACACCTCTGATTGACCTGAAATTTTGCACACATACCCAAAATGACATTACGGACCTGTTCCAACTTCCAGAATCCCATTCTGACCCTGATAGCCTATTTTCCACTGCCGACCAGAAATAGCCAAAAATTAACTTTTGCCAATTCAAGCCTAATTCTACACCGGATATAAAAACTTCATTCCGAACACATTCCTAAGTCCCAAATCACCTAATGAAGCTATCCGAGCCATAAAATCCGCATTCCAAGATCGTTTACCAGTAAGTCAACTCTCAGTTGACTTTCTCAACTTTTAGGTTACTTTAGGAGACTAAATGCATCAATTCTCACCATGACCATTCAGGATCCAAACCAACGGACCCAACATAACAAAAATACGCTAGCAATATATAAAAAATGCAGAAATGGGAGAAACAGGGTAAATCTCACGGAACGACCGGCCGGGTCGTTACACCAATCCTCCTGGTACTTGAAGTTAATGATCTTAAATATTTATAACCTCGGAGTTCATATGATTAACTTAGTTTATGTACTTTCAAAAATGATCTAATCTTCAAGCTACATCAACTTACTTACGACGTACTTTTACGTACGAAAACATGAGGTGTAACATTATCCTCCCTTTGGAACATTCGTCCTCGAATGTTGACTGATGTGCTTATCAGTCTCATAACCTACTCTTACGAATAATTTTAAATTTCCCTTTTCATCTAGGCAATTATTCTGCGAATAAAGCCAAAGTTCATGGTATTCTCCCCTTTAGGCCTCTTTCTCATACCACGGCATGTGGTCGGAATTCGTCTAATAACGTAACTGTTGCTACATTTTGTCATGCAACCTGTACAATTATGTTTCTTATACGTTTTCCTATGCAGATCTTTTCTCCTTTTTCATCTCACTTTGTGAATATATACAGAACTCTATGCATCTATAGGTGTACTGAAGTTCTTCGCTTGGTACTTTGTCGAACTTACGAATATTTCCACATTTTGTTTCATAGCCTCAGTTATCTTTACTGCATCTAGGTAGGTCATATTATACCATAACACTTACTTCAATTTATTATTATTGTGGTCTTCTACCCAAATCCATGTTACTCTGTCGCAGCTTATCTTTATCCTATATGATCCTATCAGTCATACTTGGCATATTTTATCAGTGTTGAGCTTAAGCTATTAAACTTGAAAGCACATCTACTTTTCTTTACTATGTATAAACTGATCATGAGATTTCTCTTAGTTAATACTATCATTTTCCTATCGTATCTATATTGTTATTATATGGATTTGGATTGTACCTTTCTGAGCTGATCACTATTTTCAGCCCAAGTTTAGTCCAGTTACTTATTGAGTACATTGGGTCGGTTGTACTCATACTGCTATGCTCTTCGTGCGCAGATCCAGGTACTTCTGGGCATGATAGTTGCTGGACTTAGAGCATTTCCTTATTGGAAACTTTTGAGGTAGCTACTTTGGCATCCGCAAACCTCTACTCTCCTTTTTTTTCAGTTTATTTAGCACTATTCTATCTTTCCAGACAGTTATATTAGAAGTTTGACTATGTTGATATTTAGTAGCTCATGTAATCGGTGACACCTGGATTTGGGGTATTTTGTATTTGAGTCGTAGATATTCCCTTCGATTATTTATGAGATTTTCACTATTAAACTCAATATATCATGCTTTTAAATTGAAATGTGTAGCTATTTTTGTGACTGTCGGCTTGCCTAGTACTATGATAAGCTCCATCTCGACATGTTGAGATTTGTTATTGAGAAATTACATACACTTAATAGGACATTAAATAAATAAAAAAGGGAAAAAACCAATATTATTAACTAGCAAAATGAGAAGAGAAAACATACCGTGCTTGAAGGTTGAGAGGAAACACTCTTGAGACCTCCAACAAATATTAAAGTTGTAATTGTTCAAATCTGTTTGACCACTTAAAACAAATACTAAAAGTTATAATAATCTGATTAGCAACGTTTCAGCAAAAGTAATAAATGATAATAGTCAGTTAGTCACTTCTCTCAACTCAGGTTTGATGAAGACATTTGGCTTTTGTAGTTAAGTAACGAGGTAAACAATTAAAATACAATATGAAAAAAAGAGGAGAAAATTTAAAAAAAAAGGTAGAAAAAAGATGCATATAATTCTTAGCTTTTGAGTGGTGCCAAGTTATCCTCTCCAAGTGTTTATAACTGAAAGTCTAATCTATTTGGATTTGAAGATTACAAAAAATTTAAGTACATTTCAATATTCTAGCATTAAAAAAATTAATGTACAAATTCAATAAAATATTTGTAACCGCACAAAACACATGTCAATTCACTAGCTAGAAATAAAGTCCAATATGGAAGGAAACTTTTACCTGTGAAGTAGACCAAGTGGAAGACTAATGGAGTTTTGAGAGAAATGTAAATTTTGGCAAAAACAAGAGAAACGGGATTTGACAAATTGTTGTATATTATAGAGTGAAATAGAAAATGTAAAAAGACTATGCAAGAATATAATTGATGTGGAAGAAGAAGAAAAGCTGAAAATATTAAAACGCTTAAGAAAATGTATAGCTGACAACATGCATTTACTACTAAATAGAGATTGAACAATTTCACTAAATGATCTAAAGATGGTTTTCTTCGGAAAATAATGTAATGATCCGACCGGTTATTTTGAAAATTAGCGTCCCGTTCGGTCTCGAGTAGCTTCGTATCATGTATTATGACTTGCATATGTGGTCGAGTTCGATTTTCTGAGGATTCAGAATTAATTTGGAAGAACAATTCTTATTTTGGAAGCTTAAGTGAAAAGAGTTGATCGGAGTTTGACTTTTGTGTAGACGACTCTGAAATGGTGTTTTGATGATTCCAATAGCTTCGTTTGGTGATTTTACACATAGGCGTGTGTCCGGATTTGAATTTGGAGGTCTGTAGGTTGATTTGATTCATTTTGGCGAAAAATTAGAAACTTGAAGATTTAGAAGATTGGGAGGTTTGACCGAGAGTGGACTTTATGGATATTGGGCGTGATTTGATATGATTCAGCACGAGTTGTAGAAGTTCAAGTTCATATGTTCATTAAATTCTCCTTGAGGTTCGATTCATAGTTTTGATGTGTTTTGAGGCCTCGAGTAGGTCCGAGTTATGTTATGGAACTTGTTGATATGTTCGGACGAGGTCCCGGGTGCCCCAGGTGTGTTTTGGGAAAGTTTCAGATCATTTTATCATCTTGAGTGAAGCTGGTCTGGGCAGGATCTAGTGTGGTCTCATCTAAAGACCACTAGGCGCAGGTGTGGCAATCGCAGGTGCAGAGGAGAATGAGCGTAGAAGCGGAAGCAAGGCTGGATGAGCAAGACCGCAGAAGTGGAACGCTAAGCGCAGGAGCGCATTCCTTGCTGCAGAAGCGACTTTGTTGCGGTGAGTTATTTCCGTAGAAGCAGATTATTTGCCGCAAAAGCGACCTTGTGACCGCAAAATCTGAATCTTTGGCAGAATGTTTATAATTCGAGGGTATGCCCATTTTTATCATATCTTGAGTTGTAAACCTCAATTTTGGGCTATTTTGGAGGGGTACTTCAAGATTTGAATTGGGGTAAGTGTTCTTTATCCGAATTTTATTATATTTCATGATTCCATAATTATTTTTATCAATGAATTAATGGTTGAGTTGGAGAAAATGGGAATTTTTGTGTAAACTTTCAAAAATATAAATTGATGTTTTGAATGATGATTTGATGTCGGAATTGGATAATTTGGTATGGTTAGAATCATATTGGAATGAGTTTTCGGATTTTGTAATTTTTGTCGGATTTCGAGGTGCGGGCCAACGGTTGACTTTTTAGTTTTGATTAAAAATTAAAGCTTTATTATCCGAAATTATTTCTATGGTTTTTATTTATGATATTGAGTTATTTTGGCTAGATTTGAGCCGTCCTGAGATTTGTTCACACGAGAGGGTCATTTTAGAGTATTGATTTTGTTTCTTTGAGGTAAGTATCTTGCCTAACTTTTTGTGGGAGGACTACCCCCTAGAATTCGAGTATTTTCTGTTATTTTTGTGCCATGTGAAAGCCGTGTACGTGAGGTGACGAGTACGCACTCGGGCTTATATGTAGAAATTGACCGGTTTAGACTCTTAGGCTTCTTTCATGCATTTATTTGGAATTGTTAGCACATGTTATATCTTTTATTCATCATGATGACTATCACATGGTTTATTTGATGTTTTCGTTACATGTCACATTCTTTAGTTGTCGAGTTTGTTCTTATATTCTTTATTTGAAGTTGTTATCACTTTTATCATTATGTCATTTCTTTTATTGTTGTGTTATTCTCAGTTGAAATTGTTTTTACATGATATTCTTTTGTTGTCGGGTTATTCTCATGCGTTTAGACATAGTGATAGTTTGTGCCATATCTTTCATTGTTAACCTAATTCATTCACTGAAATTCGAAGTTTGCCACTTCATAGAGATACTTTCACTATCGAGTTTACTCTAAAATAATTCATTGGAATTGAGGTGATTGAAAGTCATTAGTCTATTTTAATTGAAGTTGTGTTTAAAAGGGGTGTTGTTCCTTGTTTAGTTACTTTCCCGTTTATTTTGTTGTTGTTGAGATTCTATACACATTGTGTTTGAACCGTGGGCTGTTTGTTGTGGAAATATTGATATCGTTGGATCTATGGAAAGGTTGTGGGCTATGGGAACTTGTGGTACAAGTCAATATGTAGTGTTCTGATGTTAGCTCATGTGAATTTTTGTGTGGTTTGGTTGTTGTTGTTATGCGGAGTATAAGGGTGGTATTTCCCCATTGTTGTTATGCGGGGAATAAGGGTGGAATCTCAGTGTTAATGAATGTACGGAGAGATACAGGTGACTATTGTGTTATTGTCCGGGGGAATCGATAAGGGTGGCTATTTTACAGAGTGATAATGGTGGCTAATGATATTCTCAGGGCGGAGTGATATGGATAGCTATCAGAGAGATATGGGTGGCAATGTCATGGATGATCTGTGATGGCTTTGGGACATTTTGTTGGCGATAATCATGTGATGGTGTGATTTTCCTTGCGTATGTCGTACACCTTATGAGACTTGTTGTGTTGATTTGATGAACTACTCGATGTCTTCCATATTACTTATTGACTTGGGCTGCAATAGTACACTCGCACAAGCATACACCGTAGCATGCCACTTATACTAGCTGAGGAGTATCAAAAACTGACATTTATTGACCATGCCCATGTGTTCTTGTTTTATCTGTTTTCATGTTGATTGTGTGCTTGTTACCATGTCGGGCGGTTGTGAATGTGCGCCTGTGATCATGCCGGGCGGAGTGAGGTATTGACACGTGAGTTGTCTATTGTGATTTGAAATATGGGCACAAGGGGCCATGAGTTTAAGATGGTGGGTTGAGACTCGTCCCTTGTGACTATGAGATGAGGTATCTCGGGTAATTTTGTTGCGAAACTTTTGGTAGAACAACTTGATTAATTCAGTGTCATTTGTGTTCCTTATTTTGTTTCTACGGCACTTTCACAGTGTTCTTATTGCTTTACTATTTATATCACATGTTGATTCTTGTTTCCATTTAGTGATTCTAGCTTTCCGTTACTTACTTTACACTTATATACTGCACATGTTATTTTGTCTAGTGGATGTCTTTACTTGTAGCTCGTCACTACTTCACCGAGGTTAGTCTTGATACTTACTCGGTACCGGTCGTGGTGTACTCATACTACACTTCTGCATATATTTGTGTAAATCCAGGTATTGGAGATATCAGACTCGGGCAGAGTTAGCTCGTTGATTATAAGGATTCCATGTAGAGTTTTTTGGTTGTCGCAATCCTTTGGAGTCCTTTTCTTACATTGTACTGTCAGTTGTCATTTGAACAATATCGTATATCGATCTTTGAGATCATTCCATTGTATTCTGGTAGAGTTCGTGACTCTTTTTTACCAAATCTTGAGAGATTGTTATGATATTGTCGCGTAGGCCTATTTATCTTTTGTTTCAGTATTTATATCAAACTATGTTTCAAATTGTCAATGTTAAATTGCCTTAGATTATTGTAAGTAATCGACTTACCTTGTCTTTGAGACTAGTTTCCATCACTAAATTCTACGACGGGAAATTATGATCGTGACAAGTTAGTATCAGAGCTCTAGGTTCATAGGTTGTACTAGTCACAAACGAGTTTAGTAGAGTCTTGTGGATTGGTACGGAGACGTCTGTACTTATCTTCGAGAGGCTACAAAACTATTATGAAAATTCCACTTCTTTCATTCCTATAGTGCGTATTTTTCATTTCAAAGTTTGAGCCTTTGTATATCTATTATCTCATAGATGGTGAGGACACATTTATCGGATCATTCGAGTAGACACCTGTACCCCCTATTACAGTCGCGAGAGGCCGGGGCATAGGTAGAGGTCGAGAAGGGGCACGTGTCACAGCTAGAGCACCTGCTAGAGCAGTAGTTAAGTAGTCACCGGTAGCTCCGGTTGGGGGACATGCACCTGTTGTTACCCCTGGAATTCAGGAGACTTTAGCACGGTTGAGCATGTTTGGTATATTTGCTCAGGCGTGATTGATCTCCATTGCACCAAGTTCTTTGTAGATTGGGTAAGGAGCTCGGGCTTCCATCGCTCGTACTCCAGAGCAACAGGCTCACATTGGACAGGTTCCAGGTGTGGTGCTGGTACAACCTTTTATTCCAGGTAACCCTGAGGTCAAGTCAGGGGCATCAGAGGAGGAGCAACAGAGGCTTGAGAGGTTCAAGAGGTATAGGCCACCTACTTTTAGTGGAACAACTACCGAGGATGCACATGTATTTCTAGAGAAGTGTCATCGTATTCTCCACACCATGGGTATTGTGGAGGCGAGTGGAGCTGCTTTACTATATTTTAGCTGTCGAGAGCAGCGTATTAGTGGTGGCAGATTTATCAGGAGGTAGACCAACCGCTACAGCACCACCCATTTGGGCTCAGTTTTTAGAGATGGTTTTGAGAGAGCTTGTTCCCCAGACCCTTCGGGATGCGTGGTGCATAGAGTTCGAGTAGTTGCGTTAGGGCACCATGACGGTGTTAGAGTATGTCATCAGATTCAGTGAGATATCCTGCTAGGCATCTACTTTGGTTCCTGCAGTTAGAGAGCAAGTCCGTAGATTTATTGAGGGGCTTAGTTATGGTTTTAGATGCTGTGAGCATGTGATTTTTCACCTACCAAAGGCCCCTACAAAATTCGATAAATAAATTAATTTCATAGATTTTGTTGATTTTCAGTGATTAATTGTGAAAGATTTGTATTTTTTTTTTTTTGGGGCATGCACATAATTCATCTTTTTAAATTTGTTCAAAATTGCATCACTATTATCAAAGAATTATAAAGTTATAATTAACTGAATAATAGATGAGTAATGGTTATTTAATGTAATGTAGTTTTAATAACTAATTACTAAAATTAATCATCTTTATTCATTAAATTATAGATTAATTAGGGATATAAAATTTGTCATTTTATTCTTGATTAATCCGTAAATAGATGAAAAGTAGGTCTAAATTAGTTACTATATTTTTGGATTAAATTAGATTATAACTTAATTAGATTANATCAATCTCAGCCGTTGATCTTTTCAGATCCAACGGCTGAGAACTACCCAATCCCTAAACTATATATATGTCCAAACCACACCCCACCCTCTCATTTAACCTAAGCCTCACATCCCCCTGTCCGTCTCTCTCTCATCTCTCTAAACCTAAACCCTAGCCGCCCCAAAACCCCACCGTCGTCCGGCCACCGGACCTCCAACAATCTACCCCAACTTTTAACCAGATAACCCTCATCCTCCCCTAAACCCCGTCCCGTTATTAATTCCCTCGAAAATTGGAAACTGACTCTAAGGACCTAAACTAACTAACCTAGAACCTGAAAATAGCTCACCTAAAATCAAAGATTGATTAGTGAGTTAACCATCTCAATTAGTCAACATTTAATAAGCTAATTACATACTAAGCTAAGAGTTAGTTAATTACAGCTTTCACTAATGGTTAGTTAAGTTGATCACTCAATTAGGTTGATTAAGTATAATGACTCAAATTGAGTTAATCACAATTAGGTTTAAATCTAAAATAATTCACCAAAGCTTAAAGAATCAAGATTAGTTTAATTAAGCTAAGTAAACTGGCATCAAACTAATAATACTTATCAGTCCTAGTTAACTAAGGAACATGACTAGGTTTAGGTAACTAGAGTTAAATAATAACCCAAGTGAGTTTAACCTTGATTACCCAATGGTAAATTTAGGGACTCCAAGGGGTACATTAGGTAACTCAGTCTAGCAGATCAGATTTTAAGGTTAAAAGGGTATTTTCTAAAGAGAAAGGTTCTAGAATAGGGGGGAGCTGTCCCAAAGATAAGGTTTACAGGTGCCCTATGTACTAGAAGACCATTTTTCAGCCTTTTGGATAAGGGATATGCCAAAAGCATATCCCATCCGTGGACTCCTTATAAATAGACTTTCTTTTGACATATTCTGGATCTTTTTTCTTTGGAAAAAAAAAAACCTTTTTAAAAGTTCTTCTTTTCTGAGCCTGAGGCCCTATTTGAAAAATCTGGACACACAAATTTCATATACACACACAGTAGAAATCCTATACTAAGAGAACACTCGATTAGGTATAGAAATATCTAAAAAATATGGTTTTCTTCAAGGATGCTATTCTTTGAACTTGGGTAATAGCTAACTGGTTCTTTATGGGTTTTAAAGTTCATCCGGTCGAAATATTTCTTGTTTGCTGGTTATTCTTCAAGTCCTGATTTTCCAAACTCTCATTTTCTGGGTTTCTCTACTGCTGGTTTTGTTCCCTGATTAGTTGCTGTGTTGGTCTCCAGCCTTCTTTAGCATCTGACCTTTATTTGGTCCAATTTTCTGTTTGTTCTATTCTTAAAAGGTATGTATGAACTCTCCTTGTCCTTAATGAAGTGTTGTATTGAAACTCTCTTCTTCTACTCATTTCTTAAGCTAGCTGTTTCTGATAAACAAAGTTGTTTCTTCTTCTGTACGTAAATGTGGTCTTATAGAGGTTTTGTTAACATGATAATGAACCTGTTGACTGTGACAATTATTGTTTGATATTGGTATTTTGTTTGTTATATGTTGACTGTTCAGTTAATATTCCTAGTTTCAAATAATAGAACAAGCTGCACTAGGATGACTGAATCTGGCCCTTTTTATGGTCAGGTTCTTCCCCTAAGAGTGCACAAAATATGCTTTCAATTGAGCCTCTTTGGTCAATAAAGATATTCAAAAAGCAAGTCTCCGGATAGGTTAGTTTTAGCACTAGGGTAGATGATTTTGACTTATTGATAGTCAAGTTCACCCCACAATAGTGCACAAAACAGCAGCATAAGTGGCTGAAATTCACCTTTTAAGCGGTTAAAGTGTGTAGTCAAGAAGGGCACTAGGGTGAGGAATTTGAACCTTTGAATGGTCAAATCAATCCCCTACAAATGCCTAGATGATTAAAATACCATATAGTTAGAATTAGGTAATGTTAGCAGTAAGGCAGGTGAATTCGACTCTTTGATAGTAAAATTCGTCTCATAACAGTGCATAAGCAGTAATTAGCTTGCTGAAATTGTCCTTTCAAAGGA
>ML313315.1:0-25974 GCA_005239505.1 Nicotiana paniculata
CTATTTCAACCGGGAAACACTTAACTCGTCAAAACTCGGACTTGGGTGAAACTGGGGTACCCGAGCGTTTGGGCTCTAGCGCCCCCTAAAGCCAAGGCAGGCCTGGCGTTAGGGCCCTAACGCCCCCCTAACGCCAGGGGGTACCAGGCTTTATGGGGCAAACGCCCCCCTAACGCCAGGGGGTGCCAGGATTTAGGGGGCAAACGCCCGGCTATCGCCCGGGCGTCTCCTTTTGCGTATTTTCGNGCTGGTTCCACCCTCCAGGACAGTTAAGACCGGGACCACTTGCACCCGGTCCGCCAGAGCCTGGGACCGTTTGGCCCGGCCCGTTTAGCCCATTTAGGCCCGGGCCCGGACCACAATACATCCTTAAATCCAGGCCCTTCAATATTAGTGGTGCTCCTGGGATTTGGTCGACCCTGGAATTGTAGGTTTCTACTTTTCTGTCATTGGCTTCGATCTTCTTTTCTCCCGATTCCAGCCGTTTTGTCAGTTCCTCAAGAATTTTTATAATCTCGGGGTTGGTCCCGGATTCAGTTTCTCTCGGTTTTTCTACGATTGGTTCATTTCTACGAGTGTTTTCCTGGATGACTCGGGCTCGACTCTGTTGGGGTCGTGGCTCTAGTTTTGCAACTGGGCTATGCGCTGCATGTTGAGCCTACAACATTTTGAAGATTACTCACAAGTTGATCCCATCACCTTCAACATCGTGTGTATTTTGGGCTACCGATCGGACTCCCCATGGATGTTGTTCTCAGGAGAGGTAAGCAAGTTTACATTGATGGCCACATGTGAGTTAGCGTCGATCGGGTCGGCGGCTGGAACTCCGTTGGGGTCGACAGGGGCACCTCGTTGCTGGGTGCCACATCGTTGTTCTCGCCATGGTGTCCAGACTCACCATCCACGTTCAAAGGTGCAGATTGGGAGTTTGATAGTTTAAGCCTAGACCTGAAATTAAAGACTTCAAGGAACAAGTGAAAAATAGGGTGTGTTATGGAAATTCGTATCAAATTGCTACTATTATCCTTAGCCCTACGGTGGGCGCCAAATTGTTTACCCTTAAAACGGATAATAATTAAATTTATTTGTGGTTTTAAGGATACATGGATTAATTCGATACAAACAATAAATTGCGGAAGATTAAACGGATAAAAGGGGCAATAAATTATCAAACCACTTGAGGAGGGTGTAACTGGACTTAACAACTGCCTCAATGAAATATCCACCCTCGATCCAAGAGTCACAATGATCAAGCACTCATGAACAAGAACTAGAACGTTAAGTAATAGAGAAAATAATAATATATTGCTTTGATACGTGTGTTGCACTGTCCCAATGAATAATTGACATTGTAGTCTTTTCATTTAGTTTAGAAGACGCAATTACGTTAGTCGCCCGTATTTACTAAAGTTTATTAACTATATTTTATGTCATTCAAAAGAGTAATTAATAAATATTTCTGCGAACAAGTGAAATGACGCAGCGTGTGGAAGAAAACGATGAGGGGATTACGTTTTAACAGACTATAATATTAGTCCAATTCTAAGTATTTTCATGACTTTGAATCTCGCGGCAATCTCTATAAGTTTTGCTTCTCGCGACTATCAGTCGCTCGAGGAACTACGTATTATTTAATGCAAGTTAGACAAATAGGAGTTTTCTATTTTTTTCTCTTTTAAATACCCGTTAGTTTGCACACTTACACGACACAAGAAGAGATAAATCTGCGGAGCCAAAATTTAAAGTTTATGAATTCGGAATTGTAATTCATTTAAGTTGATGGGTTCTAAAGTAATAATCTGTATATATTTATTAAGACAAATACATAGTTTAGACCAAAGTTAATGAGTTCGTCGAAACCGTAAAACGCATGCTAGCTCCAATTCTCACCGAAGATTTTAATATATGACAAAATTCAATAATTACTTGAGGTCACGTTATCAAATTTTAAATGTGACATTTTAATTAGTTTTAGTTTTATTTTTTTACTAATTCCTTATATAAATCTTTGATTTCGGTGTTGATGAAAACTTCAAATTATTGTAGTATACTTAAAGAGAAAATAAAACCACAAAAAAGGTGGGAGCCGGGGAGCAGGTGAAGCTGTAAAGTGCCAACTGCTCCGCAACGCGTTAATATGGAGTAATGGAAACGGTACATTGTGTGTGAATAGTAGCAAAGAATTTTAAGTGGTGTAGTGATGACTTGACTTGAGTACCAAGTACCAAACTAACTGGAGAGGGCATTAATGAGGGAAGGCCAATCTAGAACATGATAGTATGTGGCAGATTTGTAAGGTTATTGACTTAGTATGGTATTGATTAGAATTGTGGGTCTAAGGTTTGGAAATTACATGAGAGAATAAAGGGGACATGTCCATAACGTAAAGGCGAGGCGCCTTGTGGGCTCGACCATAGACACGGGATAATGGCTGCGACCGCCAGCTGCGGCTTCTGCCCGCCGAAAGGTTTTATAGTAATCCTTTCCACTGTCTGCCATACTCCCCACAAACGAGATCGTTCTTTCATCAATTGCGCGAGAAAAATAGATGTGTCTTCGGCACCTTGTTAACTTTGTCACCTACTCTTATCCTTTTCTTTTTGGCAGAAACCACCACTAGAATATTAAATCCGACATACAAGAAACTAAGCCAATTTAAAGCACAATCGTTGGCTAAACACGTTTTTGTTTCTAGTTGATGTTCGGTATCTTTTTATTAATTCCAATTCATTGCTATAATACACAAATGTGGTTAATTGGATATTCTGACAATTTATAATCAAACTCACAAAAAATATTTTCAATAGATTAGCTAAATAAGTTATAGTTGGCACTTGGCTCAATCCTTCAAACATTTTATTTAATGCCAAAACAAGTGCAAAATTGATAAGGGGTAATTATTATTGCTCAGACTAATGATGAAGTGGGTGATGAAAGCTTTTAACTCAATTAAGTGTGTATATGGTTGAAATTGGGGCTATCCGATTTTACTATTTGATCGAGACTAGTAAGTTGGATTGAAGGTCAGCTTCGACCAAATCATGGAGCCGAGGCATTGAGTTCGAGATCGAAGTCTCTTTCGAGATCGAGGTTGGTATTAATTAAAGCCAAGGAAAACGGACTCCGAGTAATGTCGGAGATAGAGCAGTAACAGAAGAACGAGATATCCGCGATTGGTCGAGGATCATGGCGCAAATCTCGGAACGGATCAAATCAGAAGCAATTAGCTAATTATATGATTTATTTCTGTAATTAGAGTTATACCATAAGTAGAATTCTTCAAATATATAAGGAGGAGTTCTAATCATTTGTAAGCATCATCATTCATAGAGATTAAAGCAATACAACTTTTTCTTTCTCACTTACGTTATTGTTCATCAGTTTATCCAATTTCTTACTGTTCTTGCACTTATTAGTTCGAGAGTATCTCGACTCGAGGCTGAAGCTCTATTTGAACGCTGATTTGATTTATTTATAATTTAATTTTATCATTTACTGTTATATTTATCTATTAGTATTGAACGAAATCATATTTCCTTAAATTCACAATATAAATTTAATTGTTATTTAATTTTAGGAGAAACAAAGTGTATGTCGATGCCGCTAAGATAACAAGTTAAAAAATAAAGATACAAAGAAAATAATAGAAGGCACAAAGTATACCCCCAAAATAGTCGCGTAAGGTCGTTCTTCTCAACTTCCGATGAATTTTCACTATTGAACTGTTGTTTTCACCAGCTTACAATAATCTGTCCAAAAATTAATTTACCCACATAAAATATGCTATCATCAATTAGTGAAATCCCCTGTTTTGTTTGGGCACTTTCTCGAAAATGTTTTTCTGGTTGAAAAGTGTCTTGAAGCCATTTTTAGATTCTACCTTTCAATCACAATATTTTTTTTCCTTTCAGAAAGTTTTTCTGGAACATGCTTTTCATGAAAAAACATTTTTCTTTTTTGTAGAACCTTTTTTGATTGGAAAAAAAAAACATGACAGACTTTAGGACTTCGGAAAAACTATTTAAACTGCAAATATTTGAAATTGCCCATTAGCACAATATCAAATCTTTATTCACTACAAGAATTGATTATTGAACCGCATTTATTTTCCCTTTTGGTAGAAAATATTTCTCACTATATCAGTCACATTAGAATATGCATAATTATTGAAGGTGCAGAGACCTGAGGGGCACGTGTCGATAGGCTATAGTTAGTAGCTAATTATATATTAGTTAGTTAGTTAGTTAAGTTATTATATTAGTTGTTGACAGATGTCATTAGAGGTTGGAACACGTGTATATAAGAATACCCCGTATCTCTTCTTCTGTAATGAAAATCATTTTTCATTTCCAGAACACAGTTCTTATGATCTGCCTTCTCTCTTAGATGAGCTCGTTCATTAGTTGTAGCTAGGATTCATAATTGAAGTAAAGTAAGGTCGTTAATGATGATTCTCGACATGGTATCAGAGCCGACGGGCTACACGTGACCTGAGGGACATGTGTCAATAGACGATTCATCTGATGCTATCCACAGTCCACCAAATAATCCTGACGACATTCCTCAAGACACTGATCTTCACAGTATGGACCTGATCTATCAGACCATTTTGAGGTAGATACGCAACCATTAGAGGCCTCACCTGCTGAATCTTTAAGGAGATCTGACAAGGATAAGAGGCCACCTATTTGGCTAACAGATTATGTCACAGTTGTAGCCACTACAGCTCAACAAACTCCTCATTCTTTCGGTCACTCAATCAGTAATGATGTTATATATTAAGGCTAGAACTTCTTAATTGCATTCTCTCTCGTTGAAGAACCAAGAAGCTTTGTGGAGGCATACAAAGATAAGAGATGAGCGGGCTATGAGGACAGAAATTCAGGCAATAAAAGACAATGGGACTTGGGAACTTGTCCAATTACCACTAGGGAAGAAACCAATATGATGCAAATGGGTCTACAAAGTGAAGTACATGGAAGATGGTCCTACAAAGAGGTTCATAGCTCGTTTAGTTGCTAAAGGTTACAATCAAAGGGAAGGACTAGATTAAAATGAAACCGTCTCCCCAGTGGTAAAAATTGCAACAGTCAGATTAGTCATTGCTCTTGTAACAGTTGAAAATTGGCATATCCATCATATGGATATGTACAATGTATTCCTTCAAAGAGATTTACATGTTGAAGTCTACATGGTGTTGTCAGAGGGATTCACCCTCCAAAGGAGTCTGATGGATATGTACAATGCATTCCTTCAAGGAGATTTACATGATGAAGTCTACATGGGGTTGTTAGAGGGATTCACCCTCCAAGGGGAGTCTGGAGTTATATGTAGGCTTGTTAAATCCCTTTATGGGCTTAAACAAGCCAGTAAACAATGGAATTTTGAAGCTCATAGATGCTTTACTGGAATTTGGTTTTGAGCAGAGCTGCCTAGATTACTCTTTGTTTACAAAGAAAAAGGATACCAGTACATTCATCATACTTGTCTATGTTGATGATATGTTGGTGACTGGGAATGATTTAAATCTAATTGCGAAAACTAAGCTAAGGCTACAAAAGGTATTCAAGATCAAAGATCTAGGGGAACTCAGGTATTTCTTGGGATTGGAATTCAGTAGATTAGGAAAATCTGCACTGGAGCTGATAGCATATGCATGACTGAGTGTTGCTAAATCATCTTGGACTCCACTTGATAGCAATCAGAAGTTTACAACCAAAGAACTGGATGAAGTCACAGATGAAGCAGGTGATGAGTTGTTTGAAGATAGAGGAAAATATCAAAGGCTAAGAGGGAAGTTGTTGTATTTGACAATGACAAGACTGGATATTGCATTTGCAATTCTGACCCTTAGTCAAATCCTACAGTAACCCAAAAAGTCACATTGGGAAGCAGCACTACGAGTTGTGAGGTATGTGAAAAGGAAACCTGGACTAGGGATTCTGATGAGTTCAAAGAGATTAGAGAACCTGAAAGCTTATCGTGATGCGGATTGGGCTTCAAGCCCAAACACAAGGAGATCAGTCACATATTTCATTAGGAAGTATGGAGATTATTTGATATTATAGAAGTAAAAGAAACAGAATACAATATCCAAGAGCTCAGCTGAAGCTGAGTATAGAAGCATGGCAGTGATAATGTCTGAAATAGTGTGGCTAGTAGGGTTATTCAGAGAGCTTGGAGCAGAGGTGAACTTACCTGTAGAACTGTATTGTGACAGTAAGGCAACACTACAAATATCAAGAAACTCAGTTTATCATGAAAGAACAAAACACACAGAGATGGATTGTCACTTCAGTAGAGAGAAAATTCAATCAGGCATGGTAAAAACTTTGCATATCAGCTCAGGAGAACAACAGGCAGACATCCTAACAAAAGCATTAGGAAGATCACAGCATGAGTATCTTGTGTCCAAGCTGGGAGTGTTAAGTGTGTTTGCACCTATCAACTTGAGGGGGAGTATTGAAGGTGCAGTGACCTGAGGGACACGTGTCCATAGGTTGTAGTTAGTAGCTAATTATTTATTAGTTAGTTAGTTAGTTAAGTTGCTTAGATGTTAGAACAGGTGTATATATGAATACCTTGTATCTCTTATTCTGTAATGAGAATCATTTTTCATTTCCAGAACACGGTTCTTATGCTCTACCTTCTCTCTTAGCTGAGCTCGCTCATTAGCTGTAGCTAGGGTTCATAATTCAAGTAAAGTAAGGTCGGTAGCCTTCTCAGTCGCATCGGGCTTGTCTAGCGCATTTTACATCTCTTATGTCATTTGTGAGCTATTACAAAGTAAGCATATTACTCAGTAACACCCGAAGGGTAGCGGTTGCAAATCTTCCCGGGAATATTCCAAAAAAATACATGAATATGAATCGAATTCTGTTCATCTTTTTCAATTTTAATAGTTTCACTCACCCGAACTATTTACCATCAAACATTCTGGAAAAGTTTCTACTTTCTAAATTTGCATCTTAAAAGAAGCTACTATAATAATTCATTTCATTGGCATTTGATATTGTTTTGGGCTAACTTGAAATTAATACTAACTAATTGGAAACATTATTAGAAAAACAATTCAGAAAACACATTAAACCGTATGTAATATCAGTTTTTAGCAAGTTCTAGCTTGTTTTTGGGTATTTTTTAATAAGGCGGAACACATGCATAACCCCTTAAATTTACGAGTATATTTTATGTAGACAGTTGAACTAAGACATATTTCAATTGAACATATGAACACATGATAAAGTACTCCTATTAGACACTTGTTCGGGAGATTTTGGAGAAATAGCTCTTGGTCTTTTTCTTCTAACGAAGAGGAGTTTGTTTTAATTGATTTTTAACTTATTCACATAATGGGTGCTTGAGAACACGCGCGAAAACTTTTCTAAAATTTGAGCTGGAAGTATCCAATAATAACACTTTTTCATGTGTTAGAGATGTTCAATTTGAAACAAGTCTTAGTTCGAGTATCCAAATGCAATATATTGGTATGTTAAAAGGGATTGTCCATGTATTCTACCAAGTATTATTATGCCATTACTATTTCCTAAACTAAAAATTTGTTTCTGAAGCTTTTTTGTTTTATCCCAATCCATTTATTTATTAACTGGATTTGTCCTTTTAAACTTGTATAAATGATTATTGCCGTCACATTACCTGATTTTCTTAGTAAAAATAAGAAGTGCAGAAAACAAAAGGGAAAGAAAAGAGGAAGAATAGCAGGTAGACATAACAAAATAATCTTCTCTTAAATTATCATATCTGAAACAAATGAACGAATCAACAAATTTCTATTTTACAACTCTATGCTCGATTATAGTATCCTATATTTTGTTAATATTAGTTCTTTCTCTAGACCAAAGTTGAACATGAGGAAGTAGCAGGATCATATAAAGCAGGAAGCAAGTATTTCCTTCCATTTGTACCATGTGCATTATAGCTTGCACCTGTAGTTTTGTCCACCAACAAATCACCAGCATAGCCAGGGTAAGCACCTTTGGCATAGACACCAGGGCAAGCAGAGGCAGCTTCCAAGGGTGCATCTGCTTCTCCCTGGTAGTAACCATTTCCAAATGGGTTCGTTGCGGTCCCAGCCAATAAGCTAGCCAAGTTAATTACCATACCATCAACACCCACATCGTTGTTTGGTGCAACCAGGGGTGGGCTCTGTGGTCCGTAGATGGGCTGGTGGAATGGCCAGGCACAATAGCCAGGACATTGAGTCTCTGAGTTACCAACCCAAATATAAGCAAATTTGTAAGTCTTACCCCTAATAGTAGCTCCTTTAGAAGACCCATGGGTTCCACACCGATTGACACAGAACCCATCGACTGCAACATCAGAGGCGGTCAAAACAATGTTAATAGCATCTTTTTGTTCACCCTTTGATGCCAATTGTACAATTTGTTTCTGGGTCAGTGATTTTCCTAAAGAATAATTTTCGACAAGAACTTGTTTGCCCAAGTAGAGTGAAAGGGATCTTTTGGAATTGGCGAGATGATAGTATTTTTGAGTGGTCTTCCACCATTTGGCTACTGATGGATCGGCTTTGGATGGAGTTGAAGAAGAGAGGGAGGTGATAAAATCAGAGACAATGGCTTTTTGGGATGGTTTGAATTTACCATACCAAATCAGATTAACTGAGATTTTGCCAGAAAGAAGTGCACCTTTGTGGTACTGCAACAGCTGATTTTGTGGTTCTTGGACTAAAGCTGTGAGCTTTCTCGAAGCAAAGCACACATTAAAGAAAGAAATCAAAAGAAAGAGTTTCAAAATTAAATGGGTCGAATTGGAAATAAGAGAAGACGACATTGTTTTTTTTCTAGGTTTGATGGAAATTTTAGTGTTAGTCGTAGTTCGGATGGAATGTAGGACAAGAGAGGGGGAATATTAATATATATACTTACAATGGAGAGATGGTATTGGTTGTTGCGAAGGTGCTGAGAAATGAGGGCAGAGGTTGGAAAAGTGACTTTAACTAAAACGCGTTGTCATTTTCACTAACTGGAGCTAGTTGGCGCAACATACGACGACTTTACTACCAACTTATAGCAGTTACTACTTCCGCGGCTCGACAATTGACATCACTATTACAATTGACTTCATTCATTATTCATTAGTGCCCCTGTACCAGTTTCATGAGGGTAAAAATATTGCAAGGTGTAATTGACAGAGTTGCGCCTCTACACAAACCGCTATTTCCATTATATTTACGTGTTATGGAGTAGCTGGCACTTTAGACAGCTTCTCCCCTAGTTGATTTTCTATGAGTTAAACTAATATCCACATGTGGCCAAGTCAAAAAGTTTAATAAGGGAATTCAAAATGAACATTGTTTGTCGGTGACTACACAAGGGTATTCAAAGTCTATTTTTTTTTTTTTATCAATAATAAGTAGTAATATTTTTGTATACGGTAAAAATCAAGCTCGCTCGATTTTGTATGATTAATCGAGATCAGGATGGTAGTCCGAGGATCGGTTCCATGTTATGTCAGATCGTGACATGAAGATATATTACCAAGCTCGTGATTCGAGGGCCAGTTGAGACCGAGACCAGCCGAGGACGAGACCGAACATGATAGTCATCGAGCAGTGTATTAGTGAAAAATAGACTCGCCATGTGGGTCTATTAAATGGTGACACGTGTCAGCAAAGTTTGGAGAAAAGTGAAGAATGACATGTAAAGATGATATGTGAAACACCCCCGGGACCGAATATATTTGTACCGTGCATGTTAGCCTCGGAACTGATCATCATAAAATAGCCCTGATTGGATGCGGGAGAATCAATTAATCCCGGATTATATGCGATTTACCATCATTACGCTATCGGTTACAAATCAATTATGTAACGTACAATAAATGCAATAAATGATTGTAACAGTCACAGCAAGGCAATCAATTACAAGATTGACTCAACAGGTACGAGATTGACTCAACATGATGAGATTGACTCATCAGTTACAGAATTAACTCATCAGTTACGAAATTAACTTATCGTTATGGAATTCCAGCATTTACACAGTTGTTACAAGTCTTCCAAAAGTAACAGATAGATTGAGTAAATGCTCATAATGGACCCATAATTCAAGGAGAATAGTACTTATATTTAGCCCTATAAATAGACATACTTTTATCACCGTCAGGAAATCTAATTTTCTTCTCTACAATTCTATACATTGTAGTTCATAACATCTTGCTCCCAAGTTAGCCATAGTTCGGCCCTTCAAGCCTTGTTCGGCTCATCATCCTATCAAGGATCATTCAATAAGAATTATTTCTGCTCTGCTTTATATTTATTATATTATCTGTCAAGAATTTATTTAACTTCTCTATCATGTTGTATTAATGAAAATTTATATCTTTCGTATCGAATCGGTTGCTTGTGACCCGTCATATAAAATTTATAACTTTGACATTGAAAATCTTTTTTTGGGTTAAACAAGCAAGACCGAAGAAGCCCTGCTTAGTTGAAAAACGAAAAGCCGAGATATTCGTGATCGGGCAAGGATCGTGGCGGAAATCTCGGCACGTATCAAATCAAGACTGGTTATTGAGGCAATCATGGGATTTCCTTCTATATTTAAAATTGTACCATAAGTAGAATTCTCCTACTATATAAGGGAGGGTTCAAATCATTTTGCAATCTCACATTCGCACATAACAAAGCTATTTTACATTTTTCTCTCTTAAGTATTCTTGCTCTGCTGTTAAATTCATACTTCTCAATTATACTTTGGTTCGAGGGCGATCTAGCTCGAGGGCCAAGCTACACTTTACAATGGTTTGGTTTATTTACAGTTAGCTTCTAATATCAGCTTTCATATTTCTCAATTTTTGCCAAGTGAAATTACTAGTCCTTAAAACCACTTATAAATGTAATGTTATCCAATTTTAAGGGTAAACAGTTTGCGCCCACCGTGGGTCTAAGGATAATAGTGATTGCCTGGTACAAATTTTTATAACACACACTGCTTTACACTTATTCTTGTAACTATTTTGATTTCAGGATCAGCATGTCGAACTCTCAAGCAGTACCCCCACACTCCGATAATGGCCTTGGTTTTCATGGAGAAAATGATAACATAGCCGCCCCAGGGAACGAAGTGCCTCAGGATGACCTCGAGGGAGTACCAGTTGCAGACCCCATCGAACTCAGTTCCCATGTTGCCTTGAATGCAGATCTAGATGTCGAGCCCGAAAATAGCGTCCGCAGAGATGTTCGATCAGCCGTTCAGAACACATAGGGCGGCGAAGACGGTGAAATCAGCACTTACGAATAATATTCGAAATGTTGCATGCTCAATAAGCTAGCATAGCGCAACTCCAAAATCAGAACTACGCACCGAGTAGGGCTGAACTCGAGCCCTCACTAGAAGTTGTTCACAAGGCCAAACCAGTACCGAAGAGGTCAAACGTGAAAGAATCGGGGGCTGACCCTGCTATTATAAAAATGCTCGAGGAGATCACAAAGCGAATCGAATCAGGGAGAAGAAGATTGAAGCAAATGACAAAAAATTGGAAACGTATAACTCCCGAGTTGATCAAACTCCGGGGGAACCACCGATCTGAAGGGTTTGTATTCAAAGAAGTTCGTACAAAATCCTTTCCCCCCGAGCGCGGCTCCTAAGCCCATCCCAAAGAAATTTCGCATGCCAGAAATTCCCAAGTATAATGGAACTATCAACCTCAATGACCATGTCACTTCTTACATATGCGTAATAAAGGGGAACGATTTAGAGGATGATGAGATTATGTCTATTCTGCTGAAGAAATTCAGAGAAACTTTATCGAAGGGGGCGATGATATGGTACCATAATTTGCCGCCCAACTCCATTTATTCCTTCATCAAAGCACACCAGAGCCATAAAGGTCGAGACTTGAAAGTCGGACCTATTAAAAGTGAAGCAGAAAGACAACGAGATGCTCAGAGAGTTCATATCTCGGTTCCATATGGAACGTATGGACCTACCACAAGTCGTAGATGATTAGGTCGTTCAGGCTTTTACTCAAGGGTAAACATACGAAGTTCGGTGGCTTCACAACAGTTGCAGAATTTTATCGAATATCCAGCTGTAACCTGGGCCGATGTACACAATCAGTACCAGTAAAAAATCAGGGTCGAGGATGATCAGTTGGGGGATCCTTCTGGGTCTGTTTATCCAAACAGGCCCGTCGGCAGAATTCAAAGGGATATCGACCGAGAACCATGGTCGAACAGAGATCGATATCAACCATACGGTGGAGATCGGAGAAATAACGGTCCTGAATACAACCTCGTTCGAAGTGATCGAAGAAATGATCGATGATAGAGCTCCCGAGGGCTCATGAATAAGAGTGATTTCGACAGGAACGTCGAACCCAAAGAAGCTCCTTGACTATTGGAGTACAATATCAACGTCGATGTGTCAGCTATTATATCGGCCATGGACGCATCAAAGACACCAGGTGGCCTCGACCCCTATAAAATGATCTAGCCCAGAGAAATCCTAATCAAATGTGCAACTATCATCGCACTCATGGTCATAGAACAGAAGATTGCAGGCAGTTGATGGAGGAGGTAGCCCATTTGTTTAACAAAGGTAATCTTTGAGAATTCTTGAGCGACCGGGCTAAGAACCACTTCAGAGACAGGGATGCAAACAAAAAGAATAAACAACAAGAGCCACAACACATAATTCACATGATCGTTGGTGGGGTCGACATTCCACAGGGACCCATATTCAAGCGCACCATGGTGTCGATCACGAGGGAAAAACGAACTCAGGATTATATACCGGAAGAGACCTTGTCTTTCAATGACGAGAATGCAGGGGGTATCTCACAACTCCACAACAATGCAATCGTAATATCTATTCTTATGAATAAAATTCAAGTTAAACGTGTTTTGATTGATCCAGGTAGCTCGGCCAATACATTCGATCGAGGGTCGTAGAACATCTCGGCCTGCAGGATCAAATTATGCATGCAGCTCAAGTTCTTAACGGCCTCAACATGGCAAGCAAAACCACCAAAGGGGAAATTACTTTACCAGTATACATGGACGGGATCATCCAAGAAACAAAATTCCATGTGATCGAGGGTGGAATGAGGTACAACGCCCAACTCGTAAGGCTTTGGATCCATAACATGTGGGTAGTACCCTCGACCCTTCACCAAGTTCTGAAGTTCCCGACACGAAAGGAGTTAAAACGGTGTACGGGGAGAAACCCTCCGCCAAGGAGATGTTTGTAGTCGACGAAGTGATACCGATATCGACACTCTTATCAGCAAAATGATCGGATTCGAAGGGAAAATAAGAGTACAAATAGCAACCACAGACACCAGCCCCGACCTAATTGGGGAAGCAGGGGGGATGAGGACGAGGATTATTGGATCCCTCTATCCTTCATAATTTCTGAAGATTTCGCTGCCACCAAATCGACGGTCGAAGAGCTGGAACAAGTTATACTGATCGAGTACCTACTCGAACGAAAGGTATACCTGGGCACGGGGTTAACTCCCGATCTTAGGAAAAAACTTATTGAATTCCTTTTAGATAACATGGATTACTTTGCTTGGTCCCATATCGATATGACAGGGATCCCACCGAAAATCACTACCCAACGAATAAAACCTAGACCCAAAGTTCCCTCCGATAAAGCAAAAAGGAAGGGCCCAGTCCGAGGTTAAGCATGCATTCATCAAGGACGAGGTAACCAAACTTCTCAAAATAGGGTCCATTCGGGAAGTAAAATATCCCAAATGGTTAGCAAATGTAGTAGTAGTCCCTAAAAAGGGAAATAAACTTAGAATGTGCGTAGATTATAAAGACTTCAACAAGGCATGCCCTAAAGATTCCTTTCCTTTTCCTAATATCGATCGTATGATTGATGCCACTGACCACGAGATTCTCAGTTTTCTTGATGCCTACCCTAGGTACAACCAAATAAATATGAACCCGAAGGATCAGGAAAAGACCTCGTTTATCACTAAATACGGCACCTACTGTTGCAATGTAATTCCGTTCGGACTAAAAAATGCTGGTGCAACTTATTAACGCCTAGTAAATAGAATGTTCGAAGAAAAAATAGGAAAACCAATGGAAGTTTATATTGATGACATGTTGGTTAAGTCCCTGCAAGTAGAGGACCATTTAAAGCATTTACAGGAGTCCTTCGATATACTGAGGAAGTAAAATATGAAGCTCAACCCAGAAAAGTGTGCATTCGTGGTTGGCTTGGGCAAGTTTCTTGGTTTCATGGTGTCCAACTGGGGAATCGATATCAACCCCAATAAAATCAAATTATCAAGGATATCACGGTGGTAGATAATGTGAAGGTCGTACAAAGGTTAACAAGGCGAATAGTTGTCCTAGGGCGATTCATTTCGAGATCCTCAGATAAGAGCCACCAATTTTTCTCGCTGCTTAAGAAGAAGAAGAATTTTGATGGACTCCGAAATGCCAACATGCCCTAGAAGAACTAAAGTAGTATTTATCAAGCCTGTCGTTGCTTCATATCCCGAAAGCGGACGAGCAGCTTTACTTGTGCTTGGAAGTCTCGGAGATAGCGGTAAGTGAAGTCCTGGTTCGAGAATAACAAGGCATGCAATTCCTTGTCTATTACGTTAGTCGGACCCTAGGTGAGGCCGATACCAGGTACCCACACTTAGAAAAATTAGCGCTTGCTTTAATAAGTGCCTCTAGGAAACTAAAATCGTATTTCCAATGTTATCCAATATGTGTTGTAATGACCTATCCTCTAAGCACTATTTTCACTAACCTGAGCTTTCAGTTCGATTGCCCAAATGGGCCGTTGAGATCAATGGGTATGATCGATTATCTACCCCAAACTACCATCAAGTCCCAAATCTTGGCAGACTTCATGGCCGACTTCACGCTAGCCCTCGTACCCGAGGTTGAAAGAGAATTGTTAATAAAATCGAGTACATCTTCGGGGGTGTGGACCCTCTTCACGGATGGTTCTTCGAACGCGAAGGGTCTGGGATAGGTATCGTACTAAAACCACTCATGGGTAATGTAGTTAGACAATCTGTCAAGACTTCGAAATTCACTAACAATGAGGCAGAGTATGAGGCCATGATTGCAGGTCTTGAGTTACCTAAAAGCTTGGGAGCAGAGGTCATCGAGTCCAAGAGTGATTCCCTCCTCGGGGTAAACCAAGTTAATAGGACTTTCGAAGTCCAAGAAGACCGAATGTAGAGGTACTTGGATAAGCTACAGGTAACTCTACATCGATTTAAAGAATGGACCTTACAACATGTACCTAAGGAACAGAACATCGAGACTGATACTCTTGCAAACTTAGGGTCATCGATCGAAGACGACGAACTCGACTCGGGGACTGTTGTACAACTCATGAGATTGATGATCGAAGAAGGCCACACCGAAATAAAGTCCACAAGTCTGACTTGGGATTGGAGAAACAAGTACATAGAATACTCAAAGAACGGGAAACTTCCAACAGATCCAAAGGAGTCGAGAGCTCTACGCAAAGGCAGCACTGTTCACTTTGTCCGAAGATGAAATATTGTTTACAAGGATGTTCGATGGACCATTGGCAATATGTTTGGGACCGGGAGATACCGACTATGTCCTATGGGAAGTTCACGAAGGCACTTGTGGAAATCATTCCGATGCCGAATCATTGATCAAAAAAGTAATCAGAGAAAGATACTACTGGATCTATATGGAAAAGGATGCAAAGGAGATCGTTCGAAAGTGCGACAAATGTCAAAGGTATGCACCGATGATTCACCAGCCCGAAGAGTATCTTCATTCGATCTTATCCAAATGGCCGTTCATGAAATGGAGAATGGACATCGTCGGCCCACTTCCATCGGCCCCAAATAAAGCTCAGCTTATTTTGTTTATGACTTATTATTTTTCTAATTGGGTTGAAGCACAGGGTTTCGAGAAAGTCAGAGAAAAAGAGGTTATAGACTTCATTTGGGACCACATCATATGTCGATTCTGGATGCCCTCCGAGATCTTATGTGATAATGGAAAACAATTCATCAGTAGAAAGATGACTAAATTTTTCGAGGATCACAAGATCAAAAGAATCCTATCGACACCTTATCATCCTAACGGAAAGAGATAAGCCGAATCGACCAACAAAACCATTATTCAGAATCTTACGAAGAGATTGACCGAATCCAAAGGGAAGTGGAGGGAGATACTACCCTAGGTTCTTTGGGCATACCGCACAACATCGAAGTCTAGTACAGGAGCAACGGCATTCTCATCAGTCTATGGCATCGAGGATCTTATTCTGATCGAGGTCGGAGAACCTAGCATCAGGTTCCGATATGCAATAGAAGAATCAAATATCGAGGACATGAACACGACCATAGAATTATTGGATGAAAGACGCGAAGTAGCCCTCGTCTGATTAGCCGCACAAAAATAGCGGATCGAAAGGTACTACAATCGAAGAGCAAATCTTCGGCATTTTAACATCGGGAACTTGGTTCTAAGAAAGGTCACCCTTAACACTCGAAATCCGAATGAAGGTAAACTGGGTCCGAATTGGGAAGGACCATACCGGGTTCTTGAAATCACCGGAAAGGGATCCTACAAGCTCGGCATGATAAATGGCGAAAAACTACCGAGTAATTGGAATGTTTCATTCCTAAAACGATACTACTACTGAGATACGTCCCTTTCCATTTTAATTTATGTTTTTAACTAACTCTTGCAGGTGTTCGACCAGAAATGGCGAGGGGTTCTTCGACACAAAGTCTTTAGGTCTAAAAGCACGCGTTGTACTCTTGTTCCCTTAGATCGGTTTTGTCCCAAATGGGTTTCCTGGCGAGGTTTTTAATGAGGCAACCATTGATCGTGCTAACTTAGAACAATTCAACATTATCTGAGGCTTCTTTGCAATCAACCTCGAATACTGGGGGCCATTGCCCTCGAACGTCAAATTTGTTGTGAGGAAATTACTTCATTGCAGCAGGGTCTCGATAGGTAGAATTTGTAAGGGCCAAATAGTCAAACAAATCGTGTTCCACGCAGGTTGCTCGAGCCCTGACGCAAAATATGTACGCATGTATAAGTATTTATAAAATATCTCTTGCCTTAAAAAGTTTTCTACTTTATAATTTCATGCTCTCGAATTGTTATGGAAACAGCCTTAAGGGTCGATCATAACCAGAGTTCGAATAATTACCCTACACTCGGGGACTGCCGTCCGAAAAATAAACGAGATCGAATTATTAAAACTTCAAGGTTATAAGACCTTTTAGGCAATCCTCGAAAATTAAAGGCCACGGCTACCCCGCTCGGGGACTGGAAATTCGAGCAAGCTCAAAGTAAAATGGGAAAATAATCCCAATAGGGAAATCCTGAACTAAGAGGCTACGGTCGAATTAACACGATTTGGAGATGTTCGAATTTCGTAATGAAACATGCCTTCAAATTTTTTCATAAACCGGTTAAAAAAGCTACCCCCGACAAAATCATAAAATGCTTCGATAATATCAAGCCTCGAAAACTCTAATGAGTACTAAATTGTTCGAACTCTTGATCAATTTATTATTTCATGCTAAGTCATTACGAGTGTTGTAAATACAAATGGTAAAAAACTTTTTCAAGCCAAAAAGGGGAAAGAAGCCATAAACAATGTTTTTACAAAGGTCAGATCTGCATAATACAAAATACAAAGTTAAGGGCTATTTTTTAATTTGAGTTCGAGAGACTATCCTCGTTCAAAAACCTAAGGTTTACCTTACTTCAAGTTCGAGCAAGCACTCACTCGATCATAGAGCCTAAGGGCTATAATGGTTTGGTTTCAATTAAAACTATTTAAATCCCGAATCTTAGAATACAACTTCATAATTATATAAGATAGAAGGGAAGAAAATTCTTATATATATATATATATATATGTCAAAACCATTTACAATGGTAGCACAGACCGATCAAAATCCTTTACAAACGGCCTGAAAGTGGCCCCAAAGAAAAGGTAAATACAGAAGAAAAAAGCGAAAAATACTAACGCATATGGAGTTTGGTCTTCGTCAGAAATGGAATCCTCGACCTCGAGATCTTCTTATTCCTTCTAATTGGAGTCATCCTCGAGGAAGGAAAAGCTCCGATCCTGATGTTCTTATGCTCGGGCGTTATCAACCTCGGCTGCGATATTGAAATCTTGGGCTTGAGCATCTTCTAGGGACTCCCTCCGAGCTTGCCATTTCGCATGATCGATCATGCTCCTGGCTTTGGTTTGGATGGCCTCGACATCATATTTGAACTGGGACACCTTCTCATCGTCCTGGATGCCAGCCTTGACCCCATCAGATTTAGCCTCCTCGAGTTTGCTACTGGCCGAATCCAGCTGAGACTGGAGCTCCCTGATCTTCTCGGTTTGCACCGAGTTCTTCTCTTTTTCAGCTCGAGCTGAGTCTCAGCCGACTCCAATTGAGCCTGAACGACATCCTTCATAGTAGCCAAGTCGTCCATGCTCCATTTAAAGACATTGCCCTCGGCCTGAACGTCATCCACTTGCTTGCTGAGCTGGTTGATTTGCTCGAGCCTCTGTCGAATCTGCAGAATTGGATCATTAGTTGTTATCTCTAACTAAGCATCACTATCGTGGAGCATTCATAATACCTATTCCGCAGCACATCCCGATCAAAATCCTTTACAAACGGCCCAAAAGTGGCCCCAAAGAAAAGGTAAATACAGAAGAAAAAAGTGAAAAATACTAAGGCATATGGAGCTTGGTCTTCATCAGAAACGGCGTCCTCTTCCTCGAGATCTTATTCTTCTTTCTCATCAGAGTCATCCTCGGGGAAGGCCAACCTCTGAGCCTGGTGTTCTTATTCTCGGGCGTTCAACCTCGGCCGCGATATTGAAATCTTGGGCTTGAGCATCTTCTAGGGCCTTCCTCCAAGATTGCCACTTTGCATGATCGATCATTCTCCTAGCTTTGGTTTGGATGGCCTCGACATCCACCTTCTCATCGCCCTGGATGCTGGCCTTGACCCCCTCAGATTTAGCCTCCTCGAGTTTGCTGCTGGCCGAATCCAGCTGAGACTGGAGCTCCCTGATCTTCTCGATTTGCACCGAGTTCTTCTCTTTTTCAGCTCGAAGCCGAGTCTCAGCCGACTCCAACTGATCCTGAACGACATCCTTCATAGTAGCCAAGTCGTCCATGCTCCCTTTAAAGACATTGCCCTCATCCCGAACGTCATCCACTTGCTTGCTGAGCTAGTTGATTTGCTCGAGCCTCTGTCGAATCTGCAGAATTGGATCATTAGTTGTTATCTCTAACTCAGCATCACTATCGTGGAGCATTTGGAATACATATTCGTCCATGTCGATATGCTCCTCCCGATCCGCAACCAAATCGGCGTGGAGTCTTTCGTTGAGGAGCCGGTATGTATCATTCTTCTCAGTGAGGTTCCGTACCCGTAGTACGGCCTTGCGCTCCTCACGGACCCTGGCAAAGTCTTCATGGTGTAATACCGAAGCCTACACAATAAAGAGAAAAAAGTGTTTGGAACAATTTACAAGCAGAAAGGTAATATGAAATAAAGTTCGAAGTTTACCCGGTTTAGTGTGTGTTGGGTGTCATTGAACAAACAAGAATCCACCACGACATTCATTATCGCCTGGTCTTCTTCGGTTGCCAGGCCCCTCAAATAACTGGCGACCCGACCGGGGAAGAGAAAACTCGAGCGTCCTCAGGGACGGTCAGCACCAAATGCCGTTTGCGTCTTGGATCGACATTCAGAGCCAAAAATTGGTCCACCAGCTTCGAGCTTGATGGAGACCTGGTTGTCCTCATCGATGACACCCTCTTCGGCACCGATATGTCACTGGAACTAAGGATCTATTCAGAAGTGGTCGCCTCGATCCCATCAAAAAGACGTGGAGATCCACCCGCTGCCCGTCAAACATGTTTGCTTCTTGTATCATGGCATCGGAAATCTGGGGCGAGTCTGAGATGTTGACCACACTGGGTTCGACCCCAGGAACCTCTTCCGATGTTTGGGGAGTCCTTCTTTGAAGCTCTACTTATTTCATCTTTGATGGGGACGGGATGGCTTCCGGCTCAAGAACCTCGGTCGAAGCTCCTTCATTGATTGCCTCCGGTTTAGAGGACTCCATGCCGAAACGGAAACCCTCGGGCGAGTCACCAACCCGTTCCCTTATTCTTCCTTGTTGTTCAACCTCTTCCGACGCGTCCCTTAGTCGGCGAACTGACTCCACAGATAGGGAAATAACATTTCCCTTAGGATTCCACGGCTTCTTCGCCGGCCTCTTCTTTTCCGAGCCCAACGGACTCGGGGCCCTTTTTCTTGTTTTCTCATTAACAAACTTCGGAGCTGATGATTGAGGGAGGATTTCTTCATCACCGGTAGGAGGTCTCATTGGGACATCTTTCCCCATACATGCAAAAGTAAGGGAAGTAAGTTAGCTAAGAAAGGAAAAATTTTGAAGTGAAAAACAAATAGAAAGTGGAAGCTCATCGTGGTTACGAGCTTCCCACCGATCCTTGGAAAGCTCCATCCAAGCCCGTTCAGAGTAGGGCCTCTGAGATACCATGTTCTTTACCCATATTTTTAACTCCAGAACCGGGTCCGGCATCTGTGCCACAGCTGCAATAACAAAGTATAAGTAAGCAACGATGGAAGAAAACAGGAATAAAAAAAGAGCACTCAAGGAAAATATACTTATGATTAAAATTCCACTTCTCCAGGAATGGCATTTCTTCTACATGAATCAAGTTCGATGTTCTTATTTGGACAAACCTGCCCATCCAACCTCGGTCACGGGCCTCGTCAAGATTGGAGAACGGGGCTTTGCTGGCCCGACACGAGAGTTTGATTAACCCTCGATAGATTTGGGGATTGTATAAACACATTAGATGATCGAGGGTAAAGGAGCAACCCTCGATTTTTCTGGAGAAGAAGCGGAGGAGGACGACAATCCTTTAGAACGATGGGTGAATCTGGCCCGAAGTAACATTGTATCTTTTGCAGAAGGCCACTATTACGGGATCTAGGGGACTGAATGTAAAGGGGTAAGTATAAAAACTTAAGTACCCCTCTACATATATGGTGATCGATTCCTCAGGGGAGGGAACGACCACGTCCTTCGTTACCCAGTTGCACTCCTCTTTAACCTTATCAAGGAGGCCCTCGGTGATGGTGCAGATGTACCTTGACATCGGTTCACACCGGCCCATTACCGAAGAGGTCTTCTCTATTTTGAAGTCAGCAACTGTTGGGCACCACGCCGGAACATATTCCTCAAAGGGGGACTCCGTCATAGCTGCATCACCGTTGGAGCGTGATGAAGACGGAGCCTCTTTTTGGGGCACAACTTTGGATGTCTTTGCCATTTGTAAAAGGTAGATAGTCAATAAATCGATTAGAATTCAGAAAAATTGGGTATGAGAAGTGAGAAGCAAGAGTTCTTTGAGAGCAAAACATAAAAGGTAATGGTCGTAAAGGTTTGAATGAAGAAAGAATCATAGTTTTATAGGTTGAAGGGGACAGTTCAGAGCCGCCTAGTGGCCGACCAACGCCTGACAGACATTTAATGCCTTGGTTACGGGACAGACGGGAAGTTTCGTTACTTACGCCATGATCGAGTCAGCCAATGATGTCATCGATCGAAAAAATGAAGCTCGAAGATTCATGTCGTTTCTCATCATCTTATTTCTGAGAAACGAGGGGACTATCTATATACGGTCAAAACCGCGCTCGTCCGATTTTGTATGATTAATCGAGATCAGGATGGTATCTGAGGATCAGTCCAGTGTTACGTCAGATCACCGACATGAAGATATATTACCAAGCTCGTGATTCGAGGACCAGTTGAGACCGAGGCGAGCCAAGGACGAGACCCAACGGGATAGGCATCGAGCAAGACCAAAGAAAGCATGCTGAGTTGAATAATGGAAAGTCGAGATATCCGTGATTGGACAAGTTGTGGCGGAAACCTCGGCACGTGTCAAATCAAGATCGGTTATTGAGCCAATCATGATACTTCCTTCTGTATTTAGAATTGTATCATAAGTAGAATTCTCCTACTATATAAAGGGAGTTCTAATCATTTTGTAATCATCACATTCACGCATAACAAAGCTATTTTATATTTTTCTCTCCTAAGCATTCTTGCTCTGCTTTTAAACTAATACTTCTCAATTATATATTTATTTGGTTCGAAGGCGATCTAGCTCGAGGGCCAAGCTGCACTTTACATTGGTTTGCTTTATTTATAGTTAATTTCTAATATCAGCTTTCATATTTCTCAATTTGTGCCAAGTGAAATCATGTATCCTTAAAACCACTTATAAATTTAATTGTTATCCGATTTTAAGGGTAAATAATTTTATCTTGTGCACAATATAATTTTTTCGATTCAGTTGATCATTTTTGGCCACACATAAAATCGTCCCTGATATCTACCTATTGTGTAAAAAAAAAAAAAGATTTACGCTTTCAAATTATCTTTATCTATGTAACACGTAACTTGCTTTATTTTTCTGTATTTTGCTCTTGCTTCCAGGATCTCAGGTACAAACATAAGACTATACAAACACACTACAATACCATTATGTTCATCCTATAATTTTGAAAATCTGAAACGCTCGTATATAGTGGGGTAAATTTTGCAGAGACTCCAAATTTTGAGCTCCCTTAACTAATGTGAGTAAAAGTAAGTAAGCATAAAATAAAATTACCAAACGGAATAGAAAATATCCCACAAACACCCAACGGATAAGTACAAAAATCCTTGTAAAAACTGGAAAATAATTTGATTGCATAATACAATTCTAAATTGGACGACTCCTCAATTCTTGGCATTTACAATAGTACAGCAATCCTTCCTTTTTCATCATTGTGAATTATCTAATAAAAATGAATTCTATAAAGGCTGTCAAGACATTGAAACCCTACACAAAAAAATGATAGAAGTTGGACAAAGAACGAGAAGGGGCAAAGGGGCCTGCTTGATTAATTTCTAATTATTAACCCTCTTCTCTTATGCTATTTGTGTTGATACTTTTACAGAAGTTGGAAGAATGCCAGCTGATATATCTATATTGTTCTTTTGCCTTGTCAAAACGGGCAATAAAGCCCACCAAATTATTGGCTTCTCCGTCGTTATGCTTAATCATCATAATCTTCAAAATCTTACCTATAAAATGTTAATCTAATAATTTGCTTCGGCGCAACTAATTAATCCCTTGCCTAATTGATCGGCAATAATTAATTCATCTGCATTCCAAAATGTTTAAGTATATATCTCACTTGGCGCAGAATTTCGGCGCATTAGATAATCGTTCAGTGTTTCACCCTCTTGGTAGAATTCTACAAATCTTAGTCATGTTAGTTACGTAATGACCTTTCTTACCTGACAAATAATAGGAAGATAGCTTAATATCCCTTGTGTGACTTGGGAATTATTTAAAAAATAAATATACCTTTTTTTTAATAGTTCTGTTCTTTCAAAGAATTAAACAGGAGAAGGAAAACGGTTTTTCATCTCCCTTCGATCTCTTCTCTATTTCAGTGGTTGTAGGGTTATTATCCTCATTAATTTCCTTAATTGCATAATCAATTGCAGTTTTAAGTATGCTAGCTACGTGCCGGAACATGACATATATGATTTATTAATTCACAAGGACCATATAATCACTTACAATAAATTTTAGTGCACTGTCAAAATATAAATCTCTTATACTATTAGATTAACTTAACCTAAGGATATAAGTTTTCATGACAAGACTAATAAAAAGAAATTTTTATAATTACATAAATACTCTGAACCCTTTTTTAATTTGTTTAGGACCACAAATTCTAAATTTTTTTATTTTTTCTTAAATTACCTACCCAGTCAAACAGATTAACATAGATCGAAAAGAGGGAGTATAGTATGATCAATTAAATAAACTGATAGTACTGGTATAAACCCGATACGAGCAATATCCCGTGGTTGGACAGTTATCACTTTTGTCTCTTTCGAACCTTGCCTCAAATATTGACCGACCAAACACTACTAAATTTTTGTCCTTTTCCTCGGACAGTTGGCTGTCTCTTAACTACTGTTCTATGCCTTATGGTCCTCCCCAAACTTAGCTGTAGTTTGCTGTAATCTAATGTATAGATTCGCTCCTAATCTACTCTTTCCATTAAAGTACGCGTTCTTAATAGCTGTACTTACTGTTCTTTGCTTCCCCATAATCCCTATATATAACTACTTCTCTTCAGACATTTTCATCATTCACTCTCTGTTCTCAACTCGTTCTTCTCCACAATTACCTACAAAAATGGCTTCTTTCATTCAACTTTTAGTTATTTTTTCCCTTCTTCATCTCTCTTTGGCAACAAGGCAATTATCTGAGCCGACGAAAGATGAACAAGAAACTGAGATGTATAAGTTTCATTACCACAATGGCCCTCTTCTTACTGGTAAAATCTCCATTAACCTTATTTGGTATGGCAAGTTCAAGCCTACCCAACGTGCAATCATCTCAGATTTCATCACCTCCTTGTCTTCTTCCACCACTTCAAAAACTACTGCTGCTGCTGCTGCTATCAACCAACCATCAGTTGCCACGTGGTGGAAAGCTACTGAGAAATATTTCAGTTTATTAAAATCCAAGAAAGCTTCTCCTTTGTTCCTCTCACTGGGTAACCAAATCTTGGACGAGAGCTATTCTTTAGGAAAATCTCTCAAAGACAAACACATCAAACAGTTAGCAGCTAAGGGTGATCAAAAGAACGCCATTAACATCGTCTTAACAGCCGCTGATGTGGCAGTTGATGGGTTCTGCTCTAGCAGATGTGGGACACACGGTGCTTCTTTAAGTTCCAAAAATTCCCCTTCAAAGGGTAAGATTTATAAATTTGCATACATCTGGGTTGGTAATTCAGAGACTCAGTGCGCTGGTCAATGCGCCTGGCCATTTCACCAACCTATTTACGGACCACAGGCTCCAGCCTTAGTCGCACCCAACAACGATGTGGGCTCGGACGGCATGGTCATGAACTTGGCTAGCTTATTGGCTGGGACAGTGACGAACCCTTTTGGAAATGGTTACTATCAGGGACCAGCTGATGCACCATTGGAAGCTGCATCAGCTTGCACTGGGGTTTATGGGAGTGGGGCCTACCCTGGCTATGCTGGCAATCTTTTGGTGGACCCTACAACTGGTGCTAGCTACAATGCGCATGGTGCTAATGGGAGGAAGTTCTTGCTCCCTGCATTATTCGACCCTTCCTCATCTTCATGTTCTACTTTGGTTTAAGAAAAAATATTCTTAATTAATTGACACGCTAATGATAAAGAGAGTTGTACTAAGGGAAATCTAGATAATAGGATATTCTTTTATTCAAATTCATTCTTTTTGTCTCGATTGATTAATAAAATTCCTGGTTTGCCTTTATTTTTACATGTTTTTTATTATTTTATAGCACAATAGTATATTATTGGTTACACTTTGTATCAGTTTACTTTCAATTTTTTGCATGAAGACCTTATTATCCCTGTAACAAAAATATAATTTGTTATAAAAAGGAATATATTTGAATGGATGGGACTGTTTTTGTACAATTTATTAACTTCAGCTGCAAGAGCTAAATGTAGTTTGGGGATATTTTAAAAAGACAAAAAAATAAAATTAGACTATTTCTCGATTTGTCTTTGTTATCCTCACGCAGGGTCATGCTAATTTTCTCCGTATCGTTTCAATTTCCAATTTTATTAGATGTCCCCAAAGGGACAAATTGGGAATATATAACCAATTTGCTTATTAACTTGACCCCGACGAATTGGAGATATAATATGGGATTGTAACACAAATAGCCAATCAGATTAAATGTTTACCTTTTCTAGCCGGTATAAATAGATTATACATTAATTATATATAATTATAAATATATTACACATAAATTATATATATATATATATATATATATATATATATATATATATATATATATATATAT
>ML313316.1:0-39233 GCA_005239505.1 Nicotiana paniculata
GTTCTATATGCATTCATGATAGTATTCAGAGTTACAGACATATCTTGATACATCGTGTTTTTTCCTGATATATTACTGTCATGTCCAATTTATATACTATTGTTTGAATTATCGGCGGTCTAGTCCGTCACTACCTCTCAGCCCGTAGTTTGGTTTCGTTACTACTGAGTTGGTGTACTCACGTTAGCCCCTGCACCTTGTGTGCATATACAGGTACAACGGAATTTAGCTCGGGTTAGGGATCACAGCAGTTTCATCAGAGTTGACGAGGTAGCAGCTGGCGACCGTGATCTCGTCTTCTCTTTCCTTTCTACCTATCGTATTTATTTTCAGACTATGTTAGTCATTTCTTTTGATTGTATTAAGTATTAGCAGCTCATGACTGTGTGACACTGGATCTGGGGTTAGTAGGATTTGGTCTTTTGAATTTCATGAATTGGTTTCCCAAAAATATTGGATTTATTTTTATTATTATTGATTTCAGACTTGTTAAAAAGGGCATTACATTGGAAATTGTATTTAGTTAGGTTAAATGGGTGGCTTGCCTAGTTCCACGACAGGCGCCATCACGACTCTGTAAATGTGTCGTGACAGGAGCCAAGTCCGGCTTAAAGCGCCTTTGAGCTTGCTTAATAGGAGTATAGGACGAGCGCCATTCTTGACCGCAAGGTGATGGACTGCCACTTTAGGGTCCAAGCCAGGCATTTCTTTGTAACTCTAAGCAAAGATATCCCTAAACTCCTTGAGTAACTCAATATAAGTGATTTCTTCATCAACTTCTTGTAAAGCACTTAGGTAGGTGGGTCTTGGTTCTTCATCGGTGACAAGGTTAACTTCTTTTAAAGCATTAATAGTTGCTTTCACCCCTTCTTCAAGTTCCGGGGGAGCATCTTTCGTATCTTTATTTTCTTGAGGGTCCCCGTCATTGAAGGATATGTGATAGCACGATGAAACATCGTCCAATTTCTCATCATCATCCATTAGAGATAAAACACCATGCTCGCTTTGTGTAGTAACATGATATGAAGAACCCACACTTTCTTCGTCTTCATCACGTTGTTTAGCGTATACCACAGTGTATGGCTTCACCTTCAGTACTTCATCACGCGAAACCATGACTTCTGTTTGTCGCCTCATTCTAGAAGGAACAAAACTTTGGAAATCTATAGAGACCCTCTAAATTTTGGGGAAAGCGGGTGTTCTTGTATTTTGATAATTTCTCTAGAACTTGTTCACCTTCTTTAATGGACCCAAGCTCTCAAATACGGAAGTCCTCACAGTTGATTTTCCAAGTCTGTCAAAAATAGAAGGCATGTTAGAAGCGGCAGATTCGTTTTCTACAGTGATGTGATTGTTACTCGCCCTTCTGATGGAGATGCGCACTGGCGATAGTTGCTTGTATCCCAAACCTTCGCGTGGTTGCCTCGTTGCAGCTTCTGATGGGAGCTTCCCTAACTTTGACGGCTCATCGGGATTGTATCCAGCTTTCGCAAATAGCTTGTAAACGTTAGGATCAAAGCCTTCATCTGTTTGTTTTGTAGGGAGTGCCACATTCTGCAAACGATTTTGAGCTACAAACCCTGCAAGTGGCTTCGAGGACAACTTTACTGCCTCAATTCCTTTCACTGGAAGAGTTAACTCCCTTAGTGTGTTGGTTTGGAGATTAGATGATTCGCCCTCGTCTTTCTTCCTTTTAGGGACATATTGGAGCTTAGGACTTACTTTCTTTCCATAAGATGCAATATCCTCTCTATGAGATTTGTTCACGTTGGGTTGTACCTCCTTAGTAACAACTTTGGCTTTACCGATAGTTACCTCAGCTCTTTTAGCTATGGGCTCGTCATTCTTGCTTTTTATGTCATCATCAACTTTTAGCTCCTTCACAATGTGGTTTTTCAAGTAGAACTTTGCATCNTTCTTGCTTTTTATGTCATCATCAACTTTTAGCTCCTTCATAATGTGGTTTTTCAAGTAGAATTTTGCATCGGCGAAGTATGACTCTGCCTCAGTGAATGGCGCATCATCGGCAATTATCGTCTTCTCGACTTCACCCTCGTAGTATTTTAAACATTGATGGTAGGTAGACGGAACTACTTTATTCTCATGTATCCAAGGCCTTTCAAGCAAGACATTGTATGAAGTCTTCGCATCCATCACATGCATCCATGCACTTGATTTCATATCTTCAATCGTGATTCCCAGCCTGATCGCGCCTATGGCTCTTTGCCCCCCTTGGTTGAATCCTTGGATCATCACACGACTTTCTGAGAGTTCGTTCATGGGAATACCAAGTTGTTTCACAGTGTGAATTGGCAAAATATTCACTGAGGATCCTCCATCAACGAAAATTTGGTTTACCCTTTCATCACACATATAGTCAACCAGGTACAATGGACGGTTATGAGGAGTGTCACCTAGCAGAAGATCGTCACTTGTGAATGTGACTTTTTCCTCACAAGCATCAACTTCTTGAGTAGTGGAGTCGATGAGCTTTTCCGAAGATGGTGCCAACGGTAGGTCATCACTCCTTTCTTTCCCTTCGTCAGTACGGCAACAAGAGGCATCAATACCCCCATGGAAAATCTTCGTGCAGAACCAACTTGGTACAAATTCCTCTAAGGTCACTGGATGTCGTGGCTTCTGAGGGTGGTGCACCTCCACTTTCGCTTCCTTTGAGTGCTTAACTGGGTTCCATCTCCTAGGTCTTTTCACCATAATTCTCCTTGTTGGTTGTTCCATTGATCCTTTTCGGGGGCTCCTTTTGTGGTGCCTACGACGAGTTACCAACGTCCAACCTCCAGTCTTCAGATTGATGGTCTTCAACTTTGTGGTTTTCCAGTAATTCTTCATCTTTACTTTCTTTAAAACCGCATAATTCATCCGGACAGAATGAGCCAAAGGTGATAGAAACTTGGTTTGCGCTTTCTTTCTCATTTTCAAGCACGATCTTCTTTTCACGAGCCAAGTCCATAACTTTGTCCTTGAAGACAAAGCACTTCTCTAGAGGGTGGCCTACGAGTCGATGGTACTTGCAGTAATTTGGCTCATTTGTTCTCCCAGCTTCATTTGGCTGCTTCATCTCCGGGAGCTCAGTGAGATTTAACTCGAGGAGTTCTTCAAAAATAGCCGGCACATCAGAATCCAGAAATGGGTACTCTTTCTCTTGCATTTCCCGTAGAGTCAACTTTCCACTTGGATTATCTTGAAACGGAGTGGATCTCATACTCTGCTTCTTGCTCACTTTCGTCGCGAACTTCGCAGGTGATGTGCTGACATTCATAGCTTCTTTATTTTCGGATCTTGGTATAAACTTGCTCCATTTTCTGACTTCTTGCTTGTCATTCCCTTTGCGAGGTTCATAGATGGGCAACCTTTCATTTCCAGCGGAGGCCATGCTCAACTCCATGTCATGGGCACGAGTTGCAAGTTCTTCAAATGTGCTAGGCTTGATACCTTGCAAGATATAACGCAATACCCAATGCATACCTTGGATGCACATCTCTATGCCAGAAGCTTCACTAATCCTGTCTTTACAATTGAGGCTTGCATTCCTCCAATGATTGATAAAGTCGACAACTGGTTCACTCTTTTGTTGACGAGTATTTGTGAGTTCTATCATACTCACAGTACGTCTCGTGCTATAAAAGAGATTGAGGAATTCTTGCTCTAATTGGTCCCAGCTATCAACAAATCCAGCCTCGAGGTCCGTGTACCAATCAAAAGCATTTCCTTTTAATGAGCGGACAAACTGCTTGACGAGGTAATCTCCATAAGTTCCAGCATTGTTGCATGTCTCAACGAAGTGCGCCATATGTTGCTTTGGATTGCCTTTGCCATCAAACTGTTGAAATTTTGGAGGTTGATAGCCAGCGGGCATCTTCAACATATCAATCCTTGCAGTGTACGGCTTCACATATGTAAGGTAAGACTTGGTAGCAACTTCGTACTTGCTTTTGATAGTTCCTTCGATGAACTCCTTCAGTTGATCGATTGGAATCATTCCTTCAGATGAGATAGGGATAGAATTATTGGATGCAACTTGTCATGGGGGAGGATCAATCTCTTGAACTTCTGGGAGTTTGCCAGGTGCATGGGTGGATTCTTCTTCGATCAAGATTCCCACCCTATCTGTTAGCTTGTCGATTCTAGCATCTTGATTTTGCATGCACTTGGTCAAGCCAGCGATCGCTTCCGTCAAGTTTGCCAACTGCTCCTCCACAGATGAAGTGTTTGTCACCATGGCTTGCATGATTGTCATGGACGATGGAGAGTAGCATGGATTTTCACACAGATTGATCCTTGATTGACTCACGCTATGTGGTGTAAGTGGGGAGGATCCATCGCTTGAAGCGTCATCTCTTCCTTCACAGCAGAGTGCTTGGATCTGGAGAGGTCAAGCAGAGCAAGAGTTTTCTTGATCTTTTCAGCAACATCGCTTTCTCCTTCGGGTGCACTTGTGGAAGATCTTGACCCTTTTGAGGATGAAGACCCAAAAACAGGGGTAAATGCGGACGACACTTGGGGTGCTTGTTGTCCTAACGAGCTTGCTTTGCTCCTCGTGACTGGTCCAAAGCTTCCAAAGGTAACTTCGAGTATGTTTTCCACATCAACATAAAACCTGAAATTCGCAGCCTTGGCGGAAGTTGAACTGGAGTTGATTTTCTTGGAAGCCATTTCGTTGTTCTTGAACTTTGGTGATTGAAAAGTTGAGATGAGAGGTAGAGATTGTCCCACTGGGCGTGCCAGAATTTGTAGACAATAAATTGCGTCGAGAAAATAAAATCAAGACCGAAAAATATCGCAACAATCGTAGTATTTTATTTTGAATATTTGAGTGTTACAATCTCTATGAATCCTCTGATTCTTCTTTCCAACAGTAAATAAAAGAGCTTTTGAGCTTAATCTTGAATTTTATTTTATTTTAATCCAAGTGCTTGAGGCCTGATCTTGATCTTGACGTATATTTAATCCAACAGCTTACAGCTTGTTCTTGAATCTTCGTCTTGATCTTTTAATCCTTAGAACACTTGAATGCTTGTAGCTTTTAGAGAAATCCACAGCGTTTGATCCACGAGCTCCCTCTTGCTTCTTGTTGTAACTTCTGGTGTCTTTTCTGAGATTTGAAGACCCCTATTTATAGTTGTGGGAGGGAAGAGTTATGATAAGAACAAACTCTTTCCGACCAATCTAATTGAAGTGTGACATGGCCGTATTTGATTGGCCAGAATATGTCACTTGCACACGTGGCGCGATTTCATTGGCCTTTTAATGTGACTTGGCATGCCTTGTCATTTTTGACACGTGGCATGATCCCATTGGCTCTTCCGTTTGACTTGGCGTGCCACGCCATTTGACACGTGGCACCAAACTGGGCCTCTAGGAAGATGATATCTTGGGTCTAAAGAAATGAGCTCATCATTTGTAACCCAACTAAATGGGCTAGCCAATGCATTTGCACTTATTTATTTGATCTATATATATTGAATTATGTAATCAATCCAATTATATTAGCCCAATAAATTTTGTTTGGACTAAAACATCTTGAATTTAAAATATAATCCAAATTATTTTATCGATTTAGATTCGATAAAATTTAAATGCTTACAAAATCTTTTTTGATTCCCCAAATAATAATAGGTTTATACATTATTGAAACGAAAGGAGTACATGGTAGTGTTTGATTGAATATAGAACTTAAGAAAGAAAGAAAAACTACTGCCACATACGAAATATACTCCTAAAACTCAGTGATTTTAATTATCTCTTCATTTGTTTGACTATAACAGTATGTCATTAAGTGGTCTTTTGGTTCGAAAATAAATTATACATTGAATTATACCATGATCTAATAATGCGAAGATTAGTCAAATGGGGATTTCTGATGCGAAAATTATTTCTTGTTGGATGCATGATTCATTGCATAAAAAATGGATATACACTGAGACTTGTCTATAATAACACTTCACTTTAACGTTCACTTTTCCTTTTGAATCATTCTCCATGTTATGTTATATATGTTTCAATTAACAACACTTTACTATAGTAACCAAAAAATATCAAAACAAATAAGATTATTATAAAGAAATTTGACTACATAAGGTAACATTTAAAATATTTATTTATATTTTAAGCTAAAAATAATGAATTTACAAATTATACCCTTGAATGCTTGGCCTTCATAGGCTTCTGGAAAAGGCAAAAAAAATATATCAAAATTGGTGTATAGCTTTATACAAGGATTGCTATACATAAATTGAAGATATAAACCAAACATTGAATAATTATTACAACTCCTTATACCATAATTATTTCATATGAAGTTCGTATCAGCTTCCATAAAGAAGTAATCTCATACATCACGTCAATTTATCAAAAAATAGTTTTCTACGCTGTGTTCATGGCAAATGATTTAAATTAATCATTTTTAAAATATACAAATATACATATACAAAATTTCGTATCGAAATTTATGGGATTCAGTGACCTAAGTCATAGATCCGTCTCTGCGTTCTCTGACTATAGTTGGGATTATGTTGGTAACCCAACCTCCAAACAAAGCATAGCGTGTGCGTCTAAAAATGTAACACGCAGTTTCTTCCCTCTTCCGCCGGTGAATTGGGCACTTTAGTTCGTCAACTGAGTCTTAAGCGTTACGTTTGTCCAGAGGACTACTTTGAAAAGACATCCAAGGACACGCATCTTAAGCCCATAGAGCATGGATCATTTAAGGGTAGTTATGCCTTTTCATGCTGTTAAAGAGAGTATCAAGCTATCTAGTCTTTTATGTTTCTTTTCCCTTTTCTGGCGGTTGGTATTTTGGAGGAGGGAAGGGGAAACACCGACGACTAGATTCCAAATGTTGTTTTTGGAACGTTTGCTTTGAATTAAGGTGATTTGGAGGGTTATAGAGATGGGTTTTTTGAATTGGATACTGGGTTTTTGTGGATTTGGAGTTGGAGTTGCTGCTGGCTTGGTGATCGGTTACTTTATGTTCATCTTTTTTCAGCCCAATGATGTTAAGGTGCTACCTCTGTCTTTCTTTCTCTATCTTTGTGATTGTTCTTCAGTAGCTATCATTTTTGTTGCCACTTTCCTCTATTCAGTGTTTCGCCTTGCTACTATATTTGTTGATTTGTCGGGTTTTAATTTCATTGTCTCTAGTGACAAACACACACGTCCGGCGAGGTTCTATATTTTCATTTGCCTGCTTGAAGACATTTTATTCAAGCATCTAAAAAATTTGGAATACTTGCAAATAGTCTCTTCAAAGTTCAAGTTAAAGAGGGTGCTGAATTTTTTATGTTTACTATTGGAATGAATGGGCGTGATAATAGAAGCTTAATATAACCGACTGCAACTAGAGTGAAATCGAGGTGTAGTTGGTTGATTGGTGGTGCTATATTTATGTGCTTCTACTAGATTGGTTATGGTGGTGGTCTGGTGGGGAAGCGGGGGCGGATCTACCTTGTAGTGTAGGGGTGGCTGCCACCCGTTCGCTTCGGCAAAATTTCTCAGCAAGTATGTTCATATTTATGAAATATTATAATATATGAAAATTGGCACCCGCATTACACAAGTGGCATATGGGTGCCGTGGTTTAGTGCTGCCTCTTAAGTCTTGGGCTGGCTTCTTGGTTCTGAGATCTATTCCTGTGACAGCGTCCTGCCATACTTTTATTTTTCCCCTTACTTATTAGTCCCTATCTCCTGTATTCTCCTTGGGTCCTCACTTCTTCTTAACTTCCCCTACTACTTTCTTTTTCCTCCTTTCTTTTCTCTTCCTATTATTTCCAACTAAATATCTCTCGTCTTCTTTTTAAAATTTCTTTACTTAGCCTTCATCTTGCTTTTTACAATTATACATTATTTTATGAGTAATCTATTTTGATGCATAATTTTAAAATGATTCTTGGTAATATGTATTACTTTTCATTCTAACGATATAGTGTTAGTTTTTATATATATATATATATATATATATATATATATATATATATATATATATATATATATATATATATAATTTGAGCAACATCATTTATTGGCTTGTGAAAAAAAATATTTTAATTAATAGAGGTTTTGAGATTTATTTTCATAGATGGAAAATTTGAAACTTTTGGTTTGGAAACAATTGTGATATAACTTGATAATTAAATTGGAAAAGTTTATCCAAGAACAATGATCGGTTAATCAACTCAAACAAAGAATATATAGTACTTAAGAGACTTTTCATTATTTATAATTTTATTCTAGAATATAATCAAATCAAGCATAAGAAAATTGAACTAAAACCAAACTTATTTGTGGATAAAAGACATAATTGAATTAACCAAAAACTAACAGAATCAATATGTTCTTCTTATTTGGTCTTTGTGGCTAGTAGTAAGTATGCTACATATGTATAATGACACCCGCAACCTTCAAATCCTAGATCCGCCCCTGTGGAGAAAAATATCTGCATTGTGATTTCCTATTTGAGTTAGATTCACATAACTCAGTGGTCTTTCCCCAAGTTGAGCTCATATACCCAAGGAAATTAACATTTAGTGATGCTGAAGAAGCTAAATTAGCCTCGAAATTTCGTCTACTTAGAAAAAGAATCCTCTGAATTCCGTAACCCTTCTTATTGTAAGCGTCCTAAATTTATGAAGACAGTAGTGTTCCTCTCTCAAATTGAATGCCTCCATTGCAACTTAGACAAGTATCAATCTAAAGATTCATCTAATTTGACAATTTCTACGCTGGACGTCAACCTAGTGCAGGCCTCCTCTATTCTAATTTGAGACTTACCCTGCTATTATTAAAATGGATAGAGCAGTGTTATAAATAACACTCGCCTCAACGCTAATAGCGTGAGGCGACGCGAGATAGTGTCGCTACAGAGGGTCTGTTGCGTTGCGTTTCAAAATAGTGATCGCCTCTACCTGTGTAGCGAGAGGCGACAGTGTCGCGAGAAGCGACTGTAGCGTCGCTTTTCAAAAAAGAAAAAGAAAAAGAAAAAGAAAAAGGTCAAAGACTTGAGTCGCGATTAGGGCTTGACATTTGACAACAGAGCTTCTTCGAGCTTCTTCAACTTCGAACAAAAGTTTCTGAACCATCGATTAGGGCTCGTCTGCCATCGTCTTCTTCATCGTCTGCCTTCGTCTTCTTCAAGCTTCAACAGAGGTTTCTGCAATTGAAAGACCAGGTATGCTTCTTCTTCTTTCTCCGTTCTCCTTTCTCCTTTCTCCTTCTTCTCTTCTTCTTTCTATTTTCTTTCCTCTGTTTTTTGTCGGAAAGAAACAGAGCCCAATAGGGTCTGTTTTTGTGCTGTATTTTTCGAGCAAAAACTGAGTTCTTTCTTCTTGTCTTAATTTTTTTTTTTTGGCTTTGTTTTTCTTCTTCTTTCTTTGCTGTTTTTTCGGAGGCAATTTCTTCATTTTTCTTCTTCTTTCTTTGCTGTTTTCCAGAGGCAGTAGCTTTTTCTTTTTTGCTCTGTTTTTTTCCTTCTTTCTTTGCTGTTTTTCCTGAGGCAGTAGCCTTTTTTTTGTTTGCTTTGTTTTGTTTGCTCTATTTTTTTCAATTATAGAATTATAGTCTTATAGAGTAGAATTAATTTCATATTGACTTGATAATTTTTTTTCTATAAAACAGCGTTGAGAATGGAAGTGGCGTCATTCGATAGTAATAAACGAAATGATATAGCTTGGAATTATGCTATACAAGGCTCATCAAGATCCGCAATTAAATGTGTGTTTTGTGAAAAAAATATCATGGTGGGATAATTCATCACAAGCAACATTTGATAGGTGGATTTAAAAATGTAATACAATGTCCCCTTTGTCCGCCCGTGGTTATGGAAGAAGTAAAAGCGTTTGTTGATAAGAAGAATGTGGCAAGAACTCAAATGAATTTTGAAGCATCGGTAAATCTAATTGATGAAGATGATGAAATGGATGAAGAAGGTGAAATGGGACCCCCCCCCCTAAAACTCATAAGATAACTCCAAATAGTTCTAGTGGGTCATCCACGACACGTACGGTGACAAAAGGTCCTCTCAATCTTTATTTCTCGGCAAAACAACAAGAAAAGGGAAAAGGTGAAGAAAGTTCAGGTTTAGAAGCCAAGAAGATTTTGAGGGATTGCGCCGTAAGTGCCTTTGCAACATGGATGTATGATGCAGGGCTTCCTTTCAACTGTGTCAACTACGAAACTTTTGATAAATTCATTGAGGCCGTAGGACAATATGGCCCAGGAATGAAGCCTCCTAGCTATCATGAAGTTAGAGTAACTCATCTTAAAAAAGAGGTGAAGAAGATAGACTAAATTATTGAGGACCATAAAGTGGAATGGAACAAGTTTGGATGCTCCATTATGATGGATAAATGAACATAACGAAATGGAAAAATGATCATAAAGGTGTTGGTGAACTCTCCAAGAGGGAGTGTTTTTCTTGAATCTCATGATGCTAGCAACTCTTCTACGGATGGAAGCAAAATGTACAACTTGTTTAGAAAGAGTATTGATAAAATTGGAAAGAAAAATGTTGTACAAGTTGTTACAGATAATGCTAGTGAGAATGCTAGTGCGGGGAAGATGATGGAAGCTATGTATCCACACATTTATTGGACTCCATGTGCTATCCATTGTATCAACTTGATGTTTGGTAACATATTCAAGGAAAACCCATATGCTTCAGGTAACTTTAATATAGTTATCTTTAAAGCCTTTAACTTTATTTATACTTGTATCCTATCCTATTAAGTATGAACTATAAAATTGTTATTATTACTTTTACAGTTTTCACTAAAGCCGTCAAGATATATTCTTACATCAGTCAGAGGCCGTTGTTGTTGAATTTGATGAGGAAATTCACAAATGAAAGAAATTTGGTGAGACCGGCCAAGACTAGATTTGCAACAACTTTCTTAACTTTGCATCGTTTTTACTTGCAAAAGAAAAACTTGAGAAAGCTAGTTCTTTCAAATGAATGGAAAGATAATAAATATGCAAAGGAAGCTGCGGGGAAAGAAACTGCCAAAGTTCTTATTTCTCCATCATTCTGGAATGACATTGTTCGGGCTCTCAAAGTTGGTGGTCCTTTGATTAGGGTGCTTCGTATGGTGGATGGGGAGAGAAAACCACCAATGAGCTATTTTTATGAAGCTATGGATAGAGCCAAAGAGAGTATTGCAGCATCATCTGAGGGAGATGTTAGGAAATATGAGAAAGTTTTTGAGATAATTGATATCAGGTGGGACGATAAACTCCATCGACCTTTGCATGCAGCAGGCCATCTTCTGAACCCGAGATTATTTTACAAGAACACTAGAGATGAAACTTTGGCTTCAGAGGTGTAGATTGGATACCATGCATGTCTTGAGAAGTTGGTCCCTGATTCAGCGATGATAGATCAAATAGAGGAGGAGTTTGGTAGGTACTCACAAGCAGAGGGCCTATTTGGTTTACATGCTGCCATTAGAGCCAGAGACATAAGGTCGCCGGGTAACTAACTTTAATATAGATATCCTTATAACTTTAATTTAATTTATTTGATTTATACTTATTAACTTTTAAAATATTTTTCTATAGTTGAATAGTGGAAGCAATTTGGACATCAAACTCCAAACTTGCAAAAGTTTGCCATCAAAGTACTAAGCCTAACTTGTAGTGCATCTGGATGCGAGAGAAATTGGAGCGTATTTTGGGAATGTAAGAAGTAGATTTATTATATTAATATATTCTATATTGTATTATTATTAGTATCTATTAATTAATCTAAATAACTTATGCGCAGATTCACTCCAAGAAAAGGAATAGGCTTGAGCTATCGCGTCTCAATGATCTAGTGTATATTAAATACAATAGAACATTGATGCGACGTTATGAAACTCGCGATACCATTGATCCAATTTTGTTGGACAACATTGACGAGGCAAATGAATGGTTAACTGGAGCCCCCAAAAATCATGAAGTTGAATAAGTGTATGAAGGAGATGATCTTGATTGGGGTACCGTTTCTATGGCGATTGGAGTTGAGGAGAATATCTATGGTCCTAGAGGGAGTTCTTCAAGTTACAAGGGAAAAGGAGTAGCATGTTCAAGCCGGTCCCTAATTGATGAAGACTCCGAGGACGAAGAAGATGATAGCCAATATAATTCTAACATTCATGAAGTTGTAGAATTTGAAAATCTTGAAGAAGAATAGATGTTGCTTGTTTAGAGTTTAGACTATTAGACTTTAGTTTATGAATCTACTATGAGTCCATGACTATCTATTAGTCTTTAATTTTTGAATGATATATTTATTAATATATTATTGTTATTGAGTTTTTAGTTATATGTATATAATATTTTATGTTTTTGTATAAATTATCGCTTCACATTAAAAAGGTGAGCGCTTTGCTGTGCGCCTCTCGCCTCAATGAAGCGGGCCCTCATCGCTATTTGTCGCTGCACGTTATCCAAAACACTAGGATAGAGTCATAAGATCAAGATGAGATTTAGAGGCAAAGGTCAATTCCACAAAGGGGTTCTCTCACGAGAGTTCTTCGTCAAAACATCATAAACTAACTTTAAACTAAAAGACTTCTTATTTATACGCGAAGTTAATGGAGTAGTCTTTAGCGGGAGCTTAGTGCACTGAACTGTCATTTTTTTTCTAATGGAGTAGTCCGAAATACAAAGTAAAGATCCTAAATAACTAGGTATATTATGTGGCCTAGGTGGGTGGACGTGTGGCCTACAGGTTATTTGTTTATGAGAATAATATTTCTGAAAGTCTAAATGTTTTACTCAATGTCTTGGTCAAACGTGGTCGATCCCTGGTCAACCCTCAGCCAAACTTGGTCAACTTTTCATAGAGTGCCTGGCCTTCTAAAATGGTGCAAGTCCATGATCATGTTGTTGTCATTGTCGATGAGGTTAAGGAAGTACAAATTAATAGAACCTTGTCAAACATCCCTACACATTGTTTATCTTTTATGTCCGCACTGGTTAGTGTGACCAAACACATTAAAGATGAGAATAAATTTCTCGTGTGAAACAATTGGTGAGAGAAAGAAGTTTCAATTGGAGAATTAGGAGGCAGTCACATCTCCGAAAAGGTAGGGAGGGTTTGGAGTGAAAGATTTGTTGGTATTAGATAGTGCATTATTAGGTAACTTAATGTGGAGATTTCGTAATGAAACAAGCTTTATGGAGGACTTTGATCCAAAGAAGTATAAAATTTAGGAGCTGGATGGAGGTTTGGGATCACTACATTACTTTATGATTGAGGAATATCACGAAGAGATAAAGATGATTTCAGTAGCGACGTCCCTTTAAACTAGGAAAGAAAATAGGGTTTAGTTGTGGAAGCATGGGTGGTATGGTGATGTACATTGATGGCTGATTTCCATCTATTTATAGCACGTATATGTACAGTGAGATAAAGGAATCATTTGAGATTTAAGATTCAGGTGAAGTTAACAAGACTTAGGGTGTGTTTGGTATAACGGAAAATGTTTTCCAAGAAAATGTTTTCTCGGAAAATGTTTTCCAAGAAAATGTTTTCTTGGAAAACAAGTAGTGATCTTATTCATTTTCCGGTGTTTGGTACGCAATTTAAGGAAAATAATTTCTCAAGAGTATTTATAAATAATTTAGATACAATAACCATGAAGCCATAAACTTTAGAACTAACAATCTTCCGAACCCACAAATTTCATAAACTTCCAAACCGCTAAACTTTCGAAACCGTGAAATTTCAAACCCGTAAACTTCCAAACACATAAACCTCCAAATTCATAACTTTGGAACTGGGTAAAATTTCGAACCTGTAAACCGAAAGATGAAAAACCTAAAACTGAAAATATATAAAAAAAATATTTTTTGTTTTCGGGGTGGGGTGGGGGGTGGTGCAGAAAAAAGAAAATACAGAAATTTGAAAATTACAAAAAAAAAGTAAAAAAAAAAACTTTTTTTGTGTGGGGGTGGGTGGGGGCAGTGGGGGGTGGGGTAAGGAGGTAGCTGGTGCAGAAAAACAAAAAACAAAAATTTGAAATTACAAAAAAAGTAAAGGGTTGGGAATAAAATGGGGAAGGAGTTTTGAAAAATATTTTCCCGAAAATGAGTTCATAAGGAAAATGTTTTCCAAAACGCTTAAATCAACCAACAACAACCACCCAGTATAATCCCACAAGTGGGGTCTGGGGAAGGTAGGATGTACACAGCCTTACCCCTACCCTAGGAGAGCAGAGAGATTATTTCCGATAGACCCTCGGCTAAAGAAGGTGAGAGAAACCCCGATAGCAAGTAATGACAAGACAAATAATTAGAAAACTAAATCGAAGATAGCAATAGAGAATATGAAAGGGGTACCGATAACAAGTAATATCAAGATTACATATTTAGAAAACTAATTCCAAGACATCAAACGAGAATATGAACGAAGTACTGCTAGCAAACTGCGAAATTACTGATGGCAAGTAACAACAGAACAAGACATGTGAATATAGTAAAACTAAGGAAAAAAAGGTAACGTACTAACACTAATACTATCGAGCTAGAGAAGACAAAGGGAAACGCACGACTACCTACTAACCTTCTACCGTAATTTTCAACCTCCACACCCTTCTATCTAGGGTTATGTCCTCGGTTAGCTCAAGCTGCGTTATGTCCCTCTTGATCACCTCTCACCAAGACTTCTTTGGCCTACCTCTACCCCTCCTCTCACCTCCCAAGGACAACCTCTCACATTTCCTGACAGGGGCATCTGTGCTTATTCTCTTAACATGCCCGAATCATCTCAACCTTGCCTCACGCATCTTTGCCTCCACAGGGGTACTCCCACCTTGTCTCGAATAACTTTATTCCTAATTCTATCCAACTTAGTATGCCCACACATCCATCTCAACATCCTCATTTCCGCTACTTTCATCTGCTGGACATGAGAGTTTTTGACTGGCCAACATTCTGTCCCATACAACATAGTCGGTCTAACCACTACCTTGTAGAACTTTCCTCAAGTCTCAATTGCACATTCTTATCACACAAGACACCAAAAGCGAGCCTCCACTTCATCCACCCTGCTCCAATACGGTGTGTGACGTCCTCATCTATCTCCCCAACCTTCTGAATTATAGATCCCAGATACTTGAAATTCTCTCTCCTGGAAATGACTTGCGTATCGAGTCTCACATCCCCGTCCGCCTCCTGGGTAACATCACTGAACATGCACTCCAAGTATTCTGTCTTGGTCCTGCTCAATTTGAAACCCTTAGACTCCAGGGTCTGTCTCCAGACCTCCAGCCCATTAACACCACCTCGCGTCTCACCGATCAGGACTATGTCATCGGCAAATAACAAGCATCAAGGCACCTCCCTTTGAATGTGATGCGTCAAAGAATCCATCGCCAGGGAAAACAAAAACGGGCTAAGTGCTGATCCCTGATGCAACCCCATCTCAACCGGAAAGTAATCAGAGTCTTCTCCTGTTGTCCTAACCTGTATCTTAGCTCCATTATACATGTCCTGAATCACTCTATTATACGCTACAGACACTCCTCTAGCCTCCAAACATCTCCATAGATACTCTCTCGGGACTTTGTCATAGACTTTCTCCGGGTCCATGAACAACATATGCAAATCCTTCTTCACCGCCCTAGACTGCTCCACCAATCTCCTCACAATGTGAATGGCCTCAGTAGTCGGCCGTCTCGGCATGAAACCAAATTGGTTCTCGGAAATGGACACACACCTCTCAACCTCCCTTCAATCACTCTCTCCCACACTTTCATCATATGGCTTAACAACTTGATACCCCTATAGCTGTTGCAGTTTGGACATCTCCCTTGTTCTTGTACAACGGGATCATCGTACTCCGCCTCCACTCCTCGGACATCTTCTTCGTCCTAAAAATGACGTTAAACAACCTAGCAAGCATTCCAAGCCCTCCTTACCCACGCTCTTCCAGAATTCCACCGGGATCTTGTCCGGCCCGGTCGCTCTACCCCGACTCAACCTGCGCATAGCCCCTACAACCTCCCCCACTTGTATGAGGCGCGTAAGCAGTAACTACGTTCAGAGTATACCCTCCCACGACTATCTTAATGGCCATCGACTGATCATTCACCCTCTTAACCTCAACCACTAGCTCCCTTAGCTCCTTATCAACTAAGATGCCTACCCCAATACCACAACTTAAACCTATCCTCCTCCCGAGCCCTGTTCCCCACCCATCTACCACCCATCTAGTCTCCTGGACACAAGCTATATTAATCTTCCTCTTATGGAGAATCTTTGCTAACTCTATGGACTTCCCCGTTAGAGTCCCTATGTTCCATGACCCCGCTCTCAACCTAGAAGGTGCCTTACCCCTCCCTGCCACCCTTACCCTATGCCCTCACTCTATCATAGCTCGGCGCGACCACTAGACTAGCACAAAGCTACAATATGATAGACTAAAAAGAGTCGACTAAACATAAACCTACATGTACACAAGGTGCTAATATGGGATCCGACTAAGCAGGGACAAACTATGTACTGGCTATAACACTAAAGAGAAAGACAGAGACAGATATAAGCAAACAAGTCTAACTAAATATAATTTAAACAAGATACTGTAGATGTCAAAGACACAAGCAAACAAACAAAAAAAAAAAAACCAATACCACGAATACCAGATATAAAACGAAAGAACCCGGAGCAAGTTTTCCTGAAGTTTGTCGGATCTGCTCAAGAGCACGAACAGTCCTGCTGCGTCCCGCCGAAAAGCTGATCGGAAGTCGCTGGAATTAATGTAACTTGCCGGAAAGCTGTACATACGCCGGAAAATAATCCGTCCTTGCCGGAAAAATGCTGCATCTGCCCAAGGAAACAGAACACACACACACACAAAAGGGGGGAGAGAGAAAGGGAAAGAGAGAGAGGAAGAAGAAGACGGGGCAAGGGTCGCCGGAAAATGCAGAACAAGAAGAGTCGCCGGCAATCAAGGTTCGCCGGACTTGCAACAACTCTCCTGGACACGCACGTCCCGACTCCGGCGGCGAGAAGGGCCAGAAGCTACCGGAGAAGAATGGAAGGAAGAAAGAGGAGAGAGAAGACGGAAAGAGGGATGACTTCCCTGTAACAGCACCTGCAGCGGCGACGGCGACGGCGACAAGCAGATGCCGGAGTATAGCTACTGGGTGTTACCGTCGCGAGGGAGGGGGGAGGGGATTAGAACGTTTGAAGGGGGGAGAGAGAAAAGTCAGGAGAGAGAAAACGTTATCTAGAATGACACAACCAAAACGTTTAAACCAACGAAACATGGGAAATTGAAAACATTTTCCGGAAAATGTTTTCCTTCATACCAAACACACCCTTAAAAATAGTTGATTTTCAAAACTAACTCTAAAAATAGAACATTACATAGCAAAACATGACATCAATGGCAAAAAATAGATTCTCTCTATAAAGTCCTATTACATAGGCTGCTGAAACGACTGGACACGGAGTTTCTTACCTGTCAGTGTGAACTCCCAGAGCACTGATGAAGGTAAATGACAACTAGAGGGGTGATACTAAAAGATGAAAATGACAAGGAGTGTTTCTCACATCAATGTGAAATTACTTTTTTAAAAATATATTAAGCTAATCATATTTAAGCAAAAAATGCTATAACAATGAAGCAAATGCATATTTTATTTGAAGCATTTGACCTGTATTCATAATAGTACTTGCATGTTTTATTAAGCATAAGAAAATGTGGTTTTACAACATGAGTAACGCTTAACGACTTATCATGCAAAACTTATTCCTAACAAGATTTGATGAACCACCAGGTCAACCTTTGTGTCCAACAAGAGGTGATTGGTATATGGTTACGACCGAACAAAAATGTACACAATTAGAAGAGGTGAAACAATGCGATCATTCAGCTTGTAATAGTTTATGGGTGTAATGGCTTCCTGGCCACTTAAACTTGTATTAGTTTTAAAAGTCGATACATGAACTTGTGTTTTTCTCATTTGAACACTCCAACTTGATGCAATGAATACTAATAAACACATTTGACCGTTGACTATGCCTATGTGGAAGCAACGTAGCTGACATGGCTAAATTGTGTGCAAATCACGCTACAAAGGCGCGTGGATAGTATTCTTTTTATTAAAAAAGAAAAAATAAATAAAAAAGAGATCTTTCCTTTTCCCCTTCTCTTTTCCCCTCGTCTTCCCTACCAAACTCCCACCTCCCCTTTCCCCCTCCCCCTTCTATTTTACTTTTGGAGCATAGCCACTTCTGGAAAAACATAAGACATAACCCAAACAATTACACCACTTCCTAGTTATCCATCGTTAGGCAAGCTTATAATAATTACATTTGAAACTATATGAATTATAAGGTTATGGACAGTGGGAGAGTGAGGAGCATAGCTGTCAGGTGGGCAAAAACAACGAGTGGCAATAGCGAGGGCCATAGTGAAAAATCCGAAAATCCTACTATTGGATGAGGCGACAAGCGCATTGGATGCAGAATCAGAGAGGTTAGTTCAAGATGCACTTGACCGGGTGATGGTATATCGTACAACCGTGGTGGTAGCACATAGATTATCAACCATTAAAGGAGCAGATGTAATTGTTGTACTAATAAATGGAGTGATCGGTGAAGGTTCTTCCCAAATAGGTGAAAATCAATTGAACTTTATTTCCAATGTTGGAGCTTATGTTTACAGTCTTCATTATCGGAGTTTTTTTTTTTTACAGTTTGTGCCTAAGAGGTGAAGAATAAAAGAAGGGAAAGAAAAGAAAAAATAGAAATTTAATAAATTAATTTTGAAAAAAGACAGGGCCCACAAATTGGGACCTTGAACATACAGGTGTCAACAAAATGTGAATGAATGGATGATGTGGCATATAAAATATTAAATTAAATACATGTCAGCATCAATTGAACAATACGCACGATCACAAGTGTTTATTAGTAGCCGTTCTTTCAAGTAAAGGTGTTCGAATGAGAAAAACACAAGTTCATGTATCGTCTTTTAAAACCGATACAAGTTTAAGTGGCCAGGAAGCCATTTCGCCTAGTTTATGACGCGCAAGCTCAAGCCTATATGCATATCCAGTTATAATTGTGAACCGGTCAAGCTTATTTTTTTGGACCTGGCAAGTAGCTTCCATTGCCAATATTGACATCCTTTCTGATTAGTCCACTTGCTTGTGATTATTTGGTTGAGGAACTACACTGGGTTGTTGGGAGGACTATGTTGGGGGGAAGGATGAAAACTTGACAGGGCCATTAGGATCTATGTTGCAAACTCTTTATTTAGTTGCCGCACCCGTGTCGACATGACATTAGTACTAGTAAGGTTATAAAATTCGTACAGAATGTGGTCAATCGAGATGGGGTACTTTGACCACAATCCATGGACAAATTTGAGGAAAAAAGATTGAATTTTAGCTGTTGTTGGCTAGTGCCTACAATGTGAGAAATTCTCAAAATGAAAGATTGAATTATTGGTTGCACTCCACAACTTACCGGTAAATTGTCCAGAGAATATCTCATAATTCAAGATATTTTTATAGATCATTTTTTAGAATTTTAAATTACTTTTAGCCGAATCTCCACACCCGTGGATACCTGAATCCGTACCCCCCGAATCTTAAAATTAGATTATGAAGGATCCGGCATCTATATTCGCACTCGGAGTGGATACCCGCACCCGAGTTCGAGCAACATAGATCAGGATATGATGATGGTTGAGGTATTACCTAAACACATCTTTAGGTCATAATGTTAGTCATTTGGCAAAGAATGTTTGTGTATTGCAAAGTTGCATCTCTAAATGATTTTGTTATTTGACGTTATGAGAGTTTAACTCTGTCTTTGAGCTTCCCAAAGTATTGACAGTTCGTATTTAGGATGACCAAGGAGGATTACAGTAAGCTTACATTCAGCCTAAATAGCCAAAGTGCGATGAAGGATTTCTTTGAATACTAATTGGACCTAAATAGAGAAGAATGAATATAGAGGATTCATATAGCTGATCCAAGCTAATTTGTAATTGAGATATAGACATATAATTGACTGATTGATATACTTTCGACATTTTTCATTTGGACACTTTGGTATATATTTGATACGGTCATATGTGAATATTGTAAGCGAAGTTTGAGATTGACATATGGAGAAGGCAAAGGAATGGAGTTTTCTCGGTTGGTTGTTGTGTACACTCCTGGATAGGTCATAAACCCCTGAGTTTGAAGGTGAACCTAAATGCAGAAGAAGAAGATCAACTAATATGGAAGAGGCAAACAAATGGAGTTTCCCCAGTTGGTTCTTGTTACAGGGAACTAAACAAGGGTTTCTGTAGCGGTATCACTTGGCCTTGGATTCAGTTATGGAAAAGTAAAGCCTCTATAAGGTAGCATGTTTCATTTGGCTTCTTGCACATGATGCTTGCCTAACACAATGCAATCTACAGCAAAGGTGGATGGTGTTATGTAGCAGATGCTATCTCTGTAACAAGGAAGAGGAGAGCAGCAGTCATCTGTTTATGCACTGCACAATTGCTAGACGACTGTGGAACTTATTCTTCAACTTGTTCGATGTATCATTTGTCATGCCTAAAACAGTAAAGGAATTGCTGTCCGGCTGGAGAAGTGGCGGGATTAGAAATTCTCTGAAAAGAGCATGGATCACACTACCTGCTTGTATCTGTTGGACCCTGTGGGGACTGGGGAGAGAGAAACTCGAGGTGTTTTGAAGGAAAAGAGACTATACAGTTGTTAAAGTTCAGATGTCTATAGGTTTGGCTTTCTGGTGCAACATTCAAGATGTAAATGATGAGGACAGCATGCTAGATTACATCATTTCACTGCAGGAATAGACATTTCGTACAAATGGGATCTTTTCGTTTTGTTTTTGTATATGGGGATCCCAGATCATGTAATCACAAGCACTGTCTTAGTGCTTGGTTGTTGTTGTTTATTAATTCCATAACTGTTCCCCCTTCCCTCCCCACCATAGAAAAAAAAAAAAAAAATAGTCATGAGATTGACAGGATCATTAACCAAAGGGGGTGACTTTAGCATTTCACATTTTTGCTTGGGCATGCCGAACTACTGCTTTTAATTACTATCTTAAAATTATGAAATATCTGGTTACTTTAATGTGATATCTCAGTGGGCAGCTATGTTGTTGTGATAAACTTTACTCGTGGTAAATTCTTTTCCTTCCTGCTCGTTGATATATTTCATATGTCTCACTTCTGCACTTCTATCAGTGGAGGAGATTACATTTTCTATTTTACACAATCAGCACCTCTGGAACAGCTAATGGTTTTCATTTTCTCAATCAGGACCCTGTTATTCGTCCATTGGTCGAACGAGACACTCAAAGCTTGCACCAATTACTTCCTGAAATTCCTATTTGGGTTAAATGTCCGGATTATGACCGTGTATGTATTTAGTTACATGTTTAACCTGCATCCTTGAAGTTGAGCTGTGAATTATATTTTTATTTCCTTTGTTCGTCGCTGAAGGTAGACTGGCTCAACAAATTTCTTGAACTCATGTGGCCTTATCTGGACAAGGTATTCTCCATTTCCTAACAGTGTTTTGATATTCTTTCTCATTGATATCTGTCAAAAAGGAAGTAAACTAACCTAGTTTATATAAACAGGCTATTTGCAGGACTGCGAAGAATATTGCTGCACCTATTATTGCGGAGCAAATTCCAAAGTATAAAATTGACTCTGTTGAATTTGAAACACTGACTTTGGGGTCCTTACCACCTACTTTCCAAGGTTAGTGGTTTCTTAATGGTCATTAACAAATTAGTTGGTCCTTATATTTTTAGATAGTGTTGTGACTTACTAGGAAATTAAAATGTGGCATAAGAATAAGATATAGAACATGCACTCTCTTACTCGTATGCTTTCCATTCCTATTGTAGAAATGCATTAGATGATAATTGTATAGCGGTCTTGATGTTTTAGTTGGCTAGGTAAATGTTCTGCTTAAGAAGAAGTATCAGTTATGTAGGGTAAGAATATGGTTATGGCATCAGAGAGTGCAATGCATTACTTTGTAGTTGCTCCATTTGTTAGCTGAAGTTTGCATTAATATATAATTGTCAAGGAGTTAACCCTCAAACTAGCAGATGCTGTCGTTTTGATACATAGTAAGAGTTTTTCCCCTTTTCGACAAGTATCATGTTTGGTGTAAGTTAATGAATTTGACTGCACCGCCAAATAGCCTTTGAAAAGTTCGGTTAGTAAAGCTTATATCTTCGACAGAAAGATACAAACTCATGATCTTAAACATCTTGTACAGATAAGAAGCGAAGGTGAAAGATGACACGTACTAGTTGGCGGAGTTACTCGGGGAGTTTTTTCTTTTAATGAATTTCTGTTAACAGTGGTGTTATTATTATTTAAGTGGTGCATGGGATATTCTCTCTCTTCCATAGCGTTGGTGCAACACCTTTCATATACCTCTTCCCATGCTTCTTACTGGTTGCTCTGATCAGTTGTGATAACTCATCTTCTTTCTCCCTCTCAACTGCTTTCTTGACCCTTGGTATATGTCAGACCTTGGATGCAATAAAATTGTGATCTAAATCTTTTAATATGATGGTTTATAAATAAGGTAGTGTGTTACAGGAGTTTTGACTTAGCTTCAACATAAACTTCACCTAAGGTTCTGCTGCTGGCAGGTATGAAGGTCTATGTTACTGATGAAAAAGAGTTGATGATGGAACCATACTTAAAATGGGCCAGCAATCCTAATGTCACTGTTGCGGTCAAAGCATTTGGATTGAAAGCAACTGTTCAGGTTTTGCAGTTTTTTTAACTGTTCTGCATTTTGCCAAATTTTGAGAAAAATAAAGTGCCTGCCTACATTTGCTGTAATTGGGTAGAAAGTTGTAATTGCTTTGGTGGATATTTCAGGTTATCGACTTGCAGATCTTTGCAGCTCCACGTATTACTCTGAAGCCTCTTGTTCCGAGCTTTCCTTGTTTTGCCAAAATCTTTGTGTCACTTATGGAGAAGGTATGTCAGTCACATTTCTGGGAGAAGAAGGCATGTTGCTTGCAAACATGCTTCCAGTAGTAGTAATGGCAGATAGTTAAATGTTTTGTGTTTGGTGTCAAGCCACCTGGCTCCATAATGGTATGAAATACTTGAGACAGTATCATTTGTCAGTGTCCTTTTCTCTGTCCCGAGAATGTTAACATGTTCCGGATTGAATATCTTTTTTCTTGTTCGGATGGGTTGTTGTATGGAAAAATCAAGGTGTTGAAATGAATTCCCTTGACGGGCACTATGCAGAAGTGCATCATTATGTACATAGTTGCTCTTAATGTCCTCGATGTAGTATCACTGCTTTGGTTTTACTTTTCATTTTGAAGATCTATTGCTTTTGTTCAATGTATGATTGTGTATTTATGATATTGTATTTAACTGTTTATGCTACTGTCTTGTTCACGTCCATTGTTTTTTTATTATGGTTTTTAGCCACATGTTGACTTCGGGTTGAAGCTATCAGGGGCTGATCTAATGGCCATTCCTGGGTTGTACAGGTTTGTCCAGGTATTATTTTCTTTTATGCCAATTTATTTCTTTTGAAATATTATGTTTGTTGGATTTTCTCCATTTGTGCAAAATAACCTGAAATGTTGATTTTACCCAAGGGCTTTAGTCTAGGGGTTAGAGCACAACACCTGACATGTGGGTTAGACACATGTGGATTCAAACTGTGCCGCTGATAAAAGCTTGCTACTTAAGTGGAGAAGGGTAGAGAGCAGTGGCGGAGCCAGGATTTTCACCAGGGGTATCAAAATATAAGAATTTAATTACACAATAAAATCAGGGGAGTCAATGTATAGTAAATATACATAAAATAAAAAATTATCTAGCAATACAGTGTAGTTTTTGGGCGAAGGGGTGTCGATTGACATCCCTTGGTTGAACAGTTGTAGAGAGGCGGGCCCATTATCCACCAAGTTCCGAACCGTGTGCCACCAACACTCAGGAGTCCTCGGTCATAAAAACTAACCCTGGAATTGTTGATAAATTTTTTTAGTGTAAGCTTTTGACTTTTGAAAGATGCTAAATATTATAAATGTCTTGATAGATCCCAAAGTTGTTAGTTTTGATATTTAAGGAGGTGAATCACCTGTTAGATACTCTGCTGCTTTGCTTGCAGGAGACAATTAAAGATCAAGTTGCTAACATGTATCTATGGCCTAAAGCTCTAGAAGTACAAATTTTGGATCCATCCAAGTATGCTACATCTAGATTTTGTTCCCACTTTCTTTGACTCACTTCACAAATTCCTTGTAATAACTTATTTCATTTTGGGAATATGTAGAGCTATGAAAAGACCTGTTGGGATTTTACATGTTAAGATTTTGAGGGCAATGAAGTTGAGAAAGAAGGACTTATTGGGTGCATCTGATCCTTATCTAAAACTTAAGCTTACAGAGTCGAAGCTTCCATCTAAAAAGACCACGGTGAAGCATAATAATTTAAATCCAGAGTGGAATGAGGAATTTAGTATGGTAGTTAAAGATCCGGAATCACAGGCATTGGAGATCTCTGTTTATGACTGGGAGCAGGTAACTTTCAAGATTTAATTCATTTATTGATTATTTTATCTATCGAGTCTCAAGCTTCTTTTTGCCTTCTGTATCAGATTGGGAAACATGACAAGATGGGTACAAATATAGTCCCGCTGAGAGATTTGACTCCTGATGAGTCAAAAACTATGACACTTGATCTCCTGAAGAATATTGATCTGAATGATGCTCAGAATGACAAGCAACGGGGACAGATTGTGGTAGAATTGACGTATAAACCGTTTAAGGAGGAGGATTTGCCAAAAGATTTTGAAGAGTCTGGAACAGTCTTAAAAGCTCCAGAAGGAACGCCACCAGGGGGAGGTGTCCTTGTAGTTATTGTCCATCAAGCTGAAGATGTCGAAGGAAAGAACCACACTAATCCATATGTCAGGATTATCTTTAAAGGGGAGGAGAGAAAAACTAAGGTGCCTACTTGCCTCTTTCTTTGGCCCTTCGTTGCTCTCTATTTAGCATATATGGATTGCAATAGTTATGGTGCGAAAAGCTTCTGGCCTAACCCACCACCTTGAATCTATAACCTGCCTGTAGCTCTACCCAAGTGAAAAGTCTATACTTTAACCTCGGCTCACTTCAGTAATTTTTACTCCAAACTAATTTAACTTGGCCTTTTGCTTAATTGAAAAGTCTCCTAGGTGTATGTATCAATACTTCAATACTACTTTATTTATTTTGGATTTTGGATATAATAAATCCTCACAATCGACTCCACTTTCACATTTTGACCAGTGTTCTAAGCATATTGCATTTTAACTAACTTCAATATAATACACTATGCGACTTAAAATTATTAATCTTTGTGCTAATGTGATTTTGTCCTGCAAAGTGTAAACTAGGATATAGGGAGCATTGATCATTTTGTATCTTCATAATAAACTTGCATTAGCCAACAGAGTTTCGACAACTGAACGTCGGAATACCTAATAACTTAATAGAGGGAGAGAGTGAGAAATACATACATCAGAATAATCACAGAGACAGCTGTCAATCAGCGATGGTAGAAAGGAGTAGGTAAGCAGCTGTGAGAGGAGTGATTATGAAGAAGTTAAAACATAACCTAAAATCTTGTTTATATCCCAAGCTTATAGCGTGATTAACCAAAGAAAAGTATCTAAAATAAAAGACATAATGTATCTACATAGTGAGAGTAAGGTCAATGCTGATTCCGCAATAATAACCTTCCTTTAGCAACAGGATATTAAGATTCCAACCTGTAATTTTCTTTACCAGAATCCCGAACTTCTTAACAGAAATAGGTTAGGCAACAAGAACCTGTTGGCAGCATAGCATTGGTATCAAGTTTGTTTTCTGGGACTTTTTGCCACTTGTATGAAAGACTCCTTGATGTTTTATTTATCTGTTTTTTCCTTCTCTTGATTTGGATGGCTGAAACCAATTCTGCTGTTTCTACAAGTTTCATAATGATAAGATTGATCAAATTTTAATTTCCTTGTTGCCTTCATTATTAATCTACTTAGGCCATACGCGCTACTTATTCTTTTTCTCCCCATTTTTATTCTTCTTCTCAACAGCCTCTCTACCTTCACTCGGTAGGGGTAAGGTCTTCGTATACACTACCCTCCCCTCCCCAGACGCCACTTGTGGTAATAATACTGGGTTTATTGTTGTTTTTGTTGTTTAAAAGAGTTTCTTGTTTGGTAATTACTCTGAACTCGAGAAATGTCCTATCAAGGGGTCTACTAAAACTGCCGAATTTTACCCACGTAAGCACTAAAAGTGATTTCTCCATTGTGATTGCAGCAAGTGAAGAAGAACAGGGATCCAAGATGGGAAGAGGAGTTTAGTTTTGTGTTGGAGGAGCCTCCCGTGAATGATAAACTGCATGTGGAAGTTATCAGCACCTCAACAAGGATTGGCCTTCTACATCCAAAGGTACGTAAGTTGCAATTTACTCTTATTTATTTTCCTCATCAGCAGACTAAATGCTGCAAGTAATATTTGTCGAGAACTTAAGATCACCATCTAGTGTACGAGTCAAAGTGTCCTTAGAAATCATAATAATGCCATCTTTTAGTTTCAAAAGCTCAAATCCATCCGCCATTAGTTATTTCATGAGATATCCCTATCTCAGTGAGTTCCTAAGAAATATGTTCTCTTGTTTATATTGTCCTGCAAAATTTCCCATGTCCTCCTCCCGGGACGCAAAAAAAGAGTTATCATCTTTAATTAATTCAGAGTTTTCATTTAGCAATAATGAGTTTTAAAAAAAAAAAAAATTAATTCAATGAATTTATGGACCTTCTTTCGGGAAAGAAGACATTAGGACAATACCTTTCCTAATAGTAATGAATTATTAACTTTATATGCAGCTTCAAATACTGACTTGACATGGTTAGGGCATGATATTCCTAATAGAAATAAAATTAAGAGATAACCATGCCCTAGCATCCCTAAATATGAGCTGCATAAGCTTTTGATCTCTTGGCAACTCGCTAATTATTTTTATCAATTTTGGATATCTAGTATATAGGGCTCTGCCATGTATCCTATGATCAATTTAATATGGGTGAGTATGCAGTAACACCCTGTCAAGATAGAATATTATATTTCTGTTTTCGGCAAGTCGAAAATCAGATGGAAGATAGTATTATTACACTTGGAAGATAACAAGTATTCCAGAAAGGATGGAGTCGGCTGCTTCTATATGCTACTGTTTTCAGTTGTTCGTTGCACTACTAAAGCTTTTACTTTTTGCTACTGCTTTCAGGAAGTGTTAGGGTATATTGATATAAGTCTTTCAGATGTCGTCCACAACACAAGGATCAACGAGAAGTACCACCTCATAGACTCAAAAAACGGACGGATACAAGTTGAGCTGCAATGGAGGACCGCTAAATAATCTTATCGCGCCTTCGCTAAGTTACATACTTCTTAACCTCTTTTCTTCTCCTTTTTTCTGTTATTATCTTGGTTCCCTCTTATGCTAAGACGGACATTTTCCTCTCTCCAAACTCGTGTGTTGAAAAATCATTGAATGTTTGTGTACATAGTACAATGACAACCTGGTTATGGTTATTTATATTTTCAGTACAGTTCTCTGCATAGCAGGTCGGTTCTGAAACGACATCCCTTAGATATATTTTGATTCTCATCTTTCATTAGATATTCTTTCTTGGTGGTTTTCGTCCTCAGATATTTGTTGAACTAATTCAGTTAAAGAGCGATTGAAAGAAGATTGATTGGACTTAAAAGAGGGGTTACCTCTTTTTACTCTCGGAGCTTCAGACTTGATGAGAAAAAGGTGTAATAGATTAAATGAGTTTAAGTTTTATGCACCGTAAAAAATTTAAAAGATTTTTACTCCAAAAGATGTATATTACAGTGCATGTAAGTTAAAACTCCGATGTACTTGTTTAATGTCTCATGTGCGAATATTGAGGTGCCAATTTGCTAATATTGCCTAACATTCTCGGGGACTGTAGCACTACATTTTCCCAAAAAAGTAACTTAGCTATGTTAGGCTCTTTAACTATTGTTGTAGCTCACCATATGTATTCCATGCCCCCTTATCCGTATCTAGCTACTGACTGTGGTATACAAATGCCATTGTTCACACATCACATGTGGATTGGTGGTGGCTCGTCTGTGATAACTTTTTCGGATTTGCGTGAACTAGCGGACCGATCACTAAGTGAGGATGCTCGGTTGGTAGCTGCTTAGCTTCATCCGAGAGCTCGCCCAAATAAATGAAATTGGATGAATCAAATCAATAAGCTTTTTGATTGATTCAGGGCGCAACAGATCAAAGAAGAACTTGATGAGCGAAATCCGCCTGACAAAAAAAAAGAGAACTTTATGAATCCCGATGCCTAGCGTCCCCTGATAACCTAGGATTAGTGGTGATATGGCTGATGTGGTATCTCGAAAACTGGGATTTGATGGTATCTGTAGAGGCGTCGACCTCATATGTTCTCAGTTTTCAATTTCCTCTTTCTAATTGATTAATTAGCGATTATCATAGATGAAATGATAGGCGAAAGTTGCTTAGGATCTAACTTTAAGAAAGTGAACATTAGTATGCTCTAAGCCTAAGATAGGGCTGGCTTTGACGAGTGTCATCTCTTTCGATCTGGCTCAAATACCTTAAAGACCTAGCAGCAGACGGGGGGGGGGGGGGGGNTTGCTCCCAGGCACGTAGACCAAAGATCTCACTTGTCCTGGACAAGTACGTAGAGATCTTCGTGGGATCTTGACATGTCAGTGGTTTTTAACTGTAAGCATTTTGCTAGGAAGTTGCTGGGCTTATCATGAATTAGGTCGGGGTGGCTGGTGGTTTCGGGATCCCGTAGAAAATGCTTCTTTTATGCCTCGGGTATTAGCCACAGCTCGTATACATCGGTGGAAAGGTCGAGAGGACACTTAAAAATAGCTTTAGAAGCCAGATTAGGAAAGTGTTTCCCGAGTTCGAGCAAATGCAATGCGACATCCAGGCAAAAAAAAGCAACCTCTTGAATATTACAGAATGATCTAAAGAGGGTCATAGCTTATTCAACTTGCAGTCAATTAGGCTATATGATCTTTGCTTGCGGCAAGATAGGCGCAAGGTAAACGACAGAACCATGTACTAACCGGACGAAAGGAAGAGGTCTCTTGTACAATCTCTGGCCCAAGAATCTGTCTCTCCCTTACTTCATCCCAGCATAGGGGAGTCTTGCGTCCATAGAGTGCCTCAAAAGGTGGCATGCCTATACTCTCCTGAGAACTCTTGTTATAGGCGAACGTAGCCAAGGGTAGATGTCTGTCCCAACGACCTCGAAAATCAAGCGATTACCTCCGCATAGCCTCCAATGTCTGGATGGTCCTCTTAAACTGTCCATCGATCTGAGGATGGAAGGCTGTGCTAAGACTCACTCTGCTACCCAAAGCCTTCTGTAGGCTCTGTCGCAAGGCTGAAGTGAACCGTGGATCTCTGTCTGATACTATGGATGATGGTATCCCGTGTAGGCGCACTATCTCATCAATATATATCTGGGCTAGCTTGCCCGTAGAGTAAGTCATACTGATCGGCAGGAAGTGAGCTGACTTGGTCAGCCGATCAATAATCACCCAAATGGCGTCATGTTNATCTGGGCTAGCTTGCCCGTAGAGTAAGCCATACTGATCGGCAGGAAGTGAGCTGACTTGGTCAGCCGATCAATAATCACCCAAATGGCATCATGTTTCCTCGCAGTCTTCGGCAATCCAGAGACAAAGTCCATGGCTATCTCGTCCTACTTCCAGCTCATGTTTCTACGATCTTAATATGTATTTACTTGAATGATGCTATAAATCTTCATCAAAGTGCTTATTTTTTTATAATTGAACAAAAGTGAGTCTGAATGGGTATACTTAGTCGTGGAGCATTCCGAGTATTTGCTTTAGGGATCGTTCCTGCGCATCTCCCTACTTTATAACAGTTATTGCTCTGGTTCCAGAAGGTATAGCTCTCGCCTCAGCTTTTTCTTTGAAATCGGAGACTGTTCCAATTTCCTACTAAGATAGGCAAGCGGAGGGAGAACTAGACGTATCTTGCTAGGCAAAGACACGTTAGAATTGATAACTCGTGGGTGGGATTGACGGAATAGATCACTATTGCAGAACGAGGAAGAACCGGGGGAAGAATTATGGCTATAAAGGTCCTCTCCCTCTTAGGCACATGGTTCTAAAGATTCAATATCAAAACGGTACTAAAGATTAGGCAGAGGAAGAACTAGAACTAGAACTAGAACTAGAATTCTTCGCCCCTCCCCTTGTACCAAGAAGCAAGGGGGAACCTTCCGCATGAAAGCCGAAGGAAGCGACCGATCAAGAAATGCAAAGAGAGGGGGAATGGTTAGTGATGACGGCATAGAACACAAAAAGTTCCTTCTCTCTCTTCTGAATCCCAGGGAAGAGACCAGTCCCTGAAAAATTTATCTCGATTGGTATAATTCAAATGCGAATATAGGCCTGATTGAAGCATAAAAGTGAAATAATAATAATGAGAGGCTTTCTCCATTGATGGTCATCTTACCTGTTTCCTACGCTACACTCTCAACTGGATCAATCGTTTTGTCCTGATTTATTGAACAGGTGCCCTATGGAACATGTTTTATGGAATTTCACTCTTTATGTAATATTTCTTTTCTTACCGATTAAATTCAGGTAGAGAGGAATATCCGATCAAAACCCTTAGTCTGGCAAGGCTCGAGAGACCTAGTGCTAAAGCAATTAGATTGGCCCTTGCTCTATCTGCTTCTTTCTCTTCCAAGTTCCACTACAACCAAGGAAAGAGATAGATCACATCTTGGTCAAATGGCAATCCTCCTAGTTTGAACGATGGCCAGCTGAACATATGGATGAAAGAAAGACAAAAGATTTTGTGTCATCCGATTTTAGGGAATTCATTGGATCGTGAAGTTGCTTCACACCTGGCCATATTGAGGGAATGAAAATGAACTTGTCCCTAAAAAAAGAGAAAAGCTTAGGCGGATGTTTCCCCTGATCTTGACTTTACAAATTGTCAGCTTCTGTCTTTCCATACGGAGTCTGGCCCCGGGCATCTGCAACGTTCTCCTTTGATATTCTAATCTGGGAGAACTAAAAGACTGACCCATTCGGTGACTTTCACGGCCGCCCTCACCAAACCAACTTGAATCTGAATTACGATTCAGATCAAGTCTTACCGAAATAGGATTTCCTTTTCGTGCCATATGTGCTTAGACTTTACTTTTCCCCCTTTTTTCTTCCCAGGCCGCCCTTGCTCAATTTGGCTCAGACCTTGATGCTGCGACTCAAGAATTACTCAATAGAGGTGCAAGGCTGACAGAAGTACCGAAATAACCACAATATGCACCACCGCCGAATTCTTTTTCTTAGATAGTATGAATGGAAAATGAGTGCTTGTGATGTGGTTTTCGTAGTTGCAAGAATTTTTTTTCGAGAAAAGGTCCTGTTAAGTCGGTTTGCTAACGCCTTATCTTTTCAAAAGAAAGAACCGACCACATCTTTATGTAAGGTCTTCGAAAGGTTAAGAAAACATCAATTGAAGATGGACCCGAAAAAATGTGCATTCGGGATCGGGCGGAGGCCTTAAATCAGTAGATGATCTATTCTCTTTTTTTCGAAAAAATCATCTTGGAGATTGTGTAATGCTTACTCTCAAACTCTTCGTTTACACAGTAGTGATATTTTTTGTTTCTCTCTTCATCTTTGGATTCCTATCTAATGATCCCGGACGTAATCCTGGACGTGAAGAATAAAATAAAAAGGGGTTTTTCCTTGCTTGATTTTTAAATTTTCTTACGATTTGGTCTATTCCACACATTTAACTAAGAATAAGAACAAAGGATTTCGAAATTTGAAAAAAAAATCAAGTCATCAACGGAAGAACCCTCAGCAAGTGGTTGGCCGTTCGATCGAATCCATCCCTTGAAGTCGTACCCTCCCAGTATGTGTGAGTCTTTCGCCGAATGACAGAAATGTCGGCCGGAATTCGAGAATGGTCCATCCCACCATAATGGATCTCTCCTACTGCTACCAACTAGTGGATCAATTTAGGGAATGAAAGAAGCTCGATCACGAGGGTCCAAATCAGGGTCTCCGTTTCGCCTTATTTATTAACTAAGTTCGGGAAAATCAAAATTTGCATTAGTTATAGGTATAGCTCAGGAGATGAGATTGGATCCGCATTATCTGGAAGTAAAGAAGCTTCGGGGTCTTGATTTCCATTCTATTCTGCATATGGAATTAGAACCGGGAAACGCGACCCTTTCCGTTACTGATCTAGTTGCTCTTGCTATCTAATCCGCCACTTTATTATATGATCTTTTATTGACTTCAAAAAGTCAATTTTTTTCTTTTTCTCGAGCCGACTTCATACATTCTATTACTTATAGAAATAGTCAGCCTTCGCAAGTGTCTCTGCATTTTGGGAGCAGAGCATACAACAAAATCGAGCAATGGATCTTAGAAGAATTCCACTTTGAAGGATGACTCTTTCTATTTCTGTGCTGGCATTTGAGTTGTCTCCCTTCCTCTTTCAATCGAAACACTCGACGCAGATAGCTCCGATCACTCATGTTATGATCTTCTACATCCTGGGTCTTCCCCGGGGAAAAATAGAGATGTCTCCTATGTTACCCATAATATGTGGAAGTATCGACGTAGCTTCATAGAGTCATTCGGTCTGAATGCTACATGAAGAACATAAGCTAGATGACGAAACAGGAAGATCCAGGATGTAGAAGATCATAACATGAGTGATTCGGCTTGGACGGGACTAAAAAGTCTTTTTCAAAAGAAAAGTCTTCCGATTGAACAAAGGGAGCAGGCTGGATACTAAAAAGAATTCGATACGGGGGGTGGGGGGGGGATGAAGGTTCCCCAATTGAATAATACTTTTTTTTTTCATGCTGACATGACATGGGAAAGAGGATTGCAGAGGCTCATTAAGATAAGTTAATCGGAGTTCCCGGAAGGAGGTCCCACCATTTACTTGACTTTTAGAACCTTTGTTGGTTTTGGGCAACGGGGATCAACTTCCAGGACAGGAAAAGGCGATCCATCTATTTATTTGACCGAACCTAGTTCACGAGAAAGAGTCTTAGGATTCCAAACCTTTGTTTTGCACCGAGAAGAAATCAATAGAATAGTCTAACGAATCGTCTGATACTGGATGAAGAGGTACCCCGGAAAGCAGGAATAGAGGAGGCACATGCCTGCTATTAGAAGAAACCAAAGGCAATTAGTTCATCTTTGAATAGGTAGACCGGTTAGCACCACCAGAGCCTTCATAAGAACTCTGGGGCGAGGGTCAAGGTGAACCGGATTAACGATGAGAAGCGGTCAAATCAGTAGCAAAGGCACCATGACGGACGGTTGGTTGAACCGGGCGATAACTTCACGATCGATAGCTCAGTGAGGTACGCCACCCGCCCTACTTCTAATGATAGATAGAAAAGGTGGGAGAGGGGCTGAGGGACGACAAATGTACAAAAACAAAAACTACATGACATACATAGGTTAAATGTTAGGCCCATTACGAACAATCATTAAGGCGGTCTCCAATCTCGCTCGGCTCTGGGCGATCACTTGAACATGGCGGGATTGATCGATCTACATTTAGCGCCTTGGAAAAGGTAACCGGTTAGGTTGACTTTGGAAAGGCTACTAAGGATCGGGTGAAGAATGAAAAACGTCTGCTAAAGCCCACGGGATAAGGTTTGCAGATGCGATCATGAATCGAACCAGATCGAAACATTCAGCTGTCGACGGACAAAGCCGGAACGTCGACCGNAAACTAGATCGAAACATTCAGCTGTCGACGGACAAAGCCGGAACGTCGACCACAAATAAAGGATGGTCAGGCCCCGGTTTTCAGGGTTAGGGTTGGGAAAGAATAAAGAGTGCTTGCAAGTCGGAGAGCAGAGAATACTTAAATGCGTCGAATCAATCGCTTGCCGAATCACCAGTCGTCAAAGACGGGTTAACTCTCATAATCATGCATTTTTCAAAGCATTACTATTCTTAAGTGCAGGTTCGGTGATTCATGCCATGTCGGATGAGCAAGATATGCGGAAGATGGGGGGGCTTGCCTCCTTGTTCCCTTTTACCTATGCCATGATGCTCATGGGCATCTTATCTCTAATTGGATTTTCTTTTCTAAACGAACTCGTCTCGGGCCGGATTGACTAACCTAACCCACCCTTAAGGAGGCTTTCTTTCTTTTTGGTCCTCTTCTTGTTCAGACTTCCTTTGCCTTTGAAAGGTTGGAATCCAGGAATCGTGGATAGAGCCCTTATTCTAGGTCGATGTGCCACCAATACATTTTACCTTTGAAATCTGGCCTTACCTGGGCCACTTCTCGATCGAGATCCAGCTTCAACCGAGCATACGTCTGCCGCGGGAACAGGAAAAACGGAAATTTACTTTTACGAAAGTCTTTCCCGTTGGAAGGCTAGGGGCGCCTTGCACGTCTTGGAAAAATCATGCTTTGTATATGAAGTTATTGACCCATGGTCCTCAGTGAGGAAAGGACCTAGAATAGAGAAGAGGGCCGATAGGAAATTAAAAGCAATTCTTATTTCTTCTTTCTCGAAAACCTGACGTGGGAATCCTCGTACATGGTGAATAACCAAATTCCAATTAAAATGAAATCTTTAGGATAAATCAATGCAATTTAAGAGGAATCAATGAGAGGACATCAATTCAAATCCTGGATTTTCGAATTGAGAGAGATATTGAGAGAGATCAAGAATTCTCACCATTTCTTAGATTCATGGACCCAATTCAATTCAGTGGGATCCTTCATTCACATTTTTTTCCACCAAGAACCTTTTCTAAAACTCTTTGACCCCCGAATTTGGAGTATCCTACTTTCACGCAATTCACAGGGTTCAACAAGCAATCGACGACTCTTCTTACCCATAGCTACCACTTCTACAGGTTCATCACTCATTGTCCCGCCATCCATTAATTCATCACAAAGTTGCTTAAAAATTTCTTCTAGGCTAAAAGGATGGACTTCACGGTGTTCAACCCTTTCGAAGAGATAGATTTGAACCCCTACTCGGTCTAGCTGCGCCTCTTCGTATTTTATTTCTTAGCCTTTTCACAGACTCTGTAAATCTTGCTTAATTATTTCTTTTGTTGCAGTGCATGCATCCTTCAGCCCCAAGCCCCTTCCAGGTAAAAAGAAGGTGCTTCGTGGAATTTGTGTTTGTATTCAATAGGAAAACACGTGAGACTACATTTTGCTTTTATGAGCCTAATCCAATATATGAACCATAAGAGAAAATACCTTTTGAATATACAAAGATACAAAAAACTAAATGTCGAAGAAAACGATAATACCTTTTGAATATATGAAGGTACAATATAGGATGTTTTCTAAGTCAAATTTTTTAAAAAGAAAATGGACCAGAATTTGAATTAGAAGTGATTACGGAAATTGAATTGATGGAGACCAAATATTAGATAAGATCCAGGACTTGAGGGAAGAGAAGTAGGGTGTGTTTGGCATAACGGATAGAATATGTTTTTTTTGGAAAACAAGTAGTAATCTTACTCGTTTTTCGGTGTTTGGTACGTAAATATGAAAAATAACTTCTCAAGAGTATTCATAAATAATTTAGATATAATAAATATGAAGTCATAAACTTTCGAACCAACAACTTTCCTAACCTATACTTTCGAACCTGTAAACTCTATAATTTCTAAATTCGTAAACTTCCAAACACATAAACCTCTGAACTCATAATTTTGGAACTCGCAAAATTTTGAACCTGTAAATCGGAAAAATGAAAAAACCAGCATTGAAAATATTCTTTTTAATTTTTTTTGGGGGGGGNAAATATACAAAAAAAAAGGTAAATTTTTTTTTTTGCGTCGTTGGGGGAAAAAATTCTCTTTCTATTTTTAGATCAAAATTCTTCGCTTTTTTTTCAATTTCCCACGGAGGGGGAGGGGGGATTGGGGGGTGAGCAGTGCTGGGAAAGAAAAAACCCTGAAATCTGAAGAAGAACCTTTTTGGAGAAGGAGTGGGTAGGCGAGAGAAGGGAGAGTTGGGTGTGGTTAGATGTGAGAGTATGTGGAGTTTTTGATAAATGTTTTCCTAACTTTTTCTAGGAAAGTCATTTTCCTCCAATTCAAGAAAATGTGATATTTAGCAAAATATATTTTAAATTATTTTGTGCAACCAACAGTAAAAAATGAGAAAATATTTTTCGAAAAATATTTTTCGTCATACCAAACACATCCGTAGAGAGGAGGGAGGTGGGTAGGTAGATAAATGTGTTAAAGGACAACTCCCACAAGTCTTGTTAGGCGAACCTTAATTTTCTTTAATTGGATCCACCTTTGTATGCAACCCTTTCTAGATGCAGTGGCGGATCCAAGTGGTGGCTAGCGGGTTCAACTGAATCCGCTTCACCAAAAAATAATATTGTGTATATGTATAAATTAGGATTAAAGCTATGTAATTTTTATATAAATATTTATTTGAACTCATTTGACAACTACTATTTTACGATTAAAGTTATATACTTTTAAGATTGAATCTCTTACATAAAATACTGGGTCCGTCACTGTCTATATGACTAACCTAACTACCCTATCCAGAGGATGGGGTAATACTCACTAGTGAAAATTGATATAACTAGCTAGAGCAATAATGAAATTAATCGTTTGTTTTCCTCTATTATTAAACAAAAGATCGATAGATAGATAGATAGATTAGATCGGATTTGAGATGTAAGCATTTTAAGGAAAGTAATAATATCATAAAATCCGTACACATTTTGCTTGGTACTGGATAAGCTTAAGGGTAGGTTTGCATTTGTATTAAAGAGAAGAAGTACGTGTAAGAATAAAATTCGAAACCTTGTGCTGTTTCTTGGATCGTGACCCAACCAAAGGTATGGAAAATTTGAAAAAAGGGTAGGTAAAATATACTCATGAACTTATACAAGTGGACATCTTTCTTTCTCTCTCTCCTCTGAAGTCATCAACGCCAACACAATTTTGGATGATGATTCTTATGCACAAATTGCTATATTAGGCAAATTGGAGGGAGTATACTCTAAAGGTGAATCAACCTTCCCAATATCCCAAACCTTACTTTTTGCATAAGCTTCAACCACAAGTTCTCGAGATATATAGATCAATAGGTAGGAACCTTACCTAAATCGATTACAAGGTAGGAAAAACTTTACCAAACACGTGATGTATGCATTAAATTATACAATACTAAAAACAACGAATCATTTTGATGGGATGTCCTTCGAACTAGGGAACTCGATAGGAAGTCCAATGGAAAAAAATGGATCTCCCAGGAAATTTTTCACCGTGAATGAGAAGAAAAACACAATATAATCTATAGAATCTCCAATTACGATTCCTATATATTGTCGCGACCTAATTCCACCATAGGCACGTGATACCAAATCTCTAATACTAGGTAAGTCAATCACTTAACAACATTTAAATCAACAAAACATGATAATAATAAGATTGAATTTAATATAAAAAGCGGAAATAAAGTTAACATAATGTTAAATGGCAATAGCTAATACAACTGCACAAAAGTAGGTAGTACAAAGTCATGAGCTCTAGCTGAATACATAAGGATGTCTCAAAATACAATATCGTTCGGATATGAAAAATAACAGTATCAATGTAAGGATGGGACTCAAAGGAACTGCGGCGGTCATGCAGCTCTATCTTGAATCCTCGTGACTAGTGTAAGCACTTACTCCCTAGTTCTGCTGCTTCCAAAAGCTAGATTTGCAAAAAATATGCAAACATATAGTATGAGTGCACGATAATTGGTACCCAATAAGTATTAAGAATAACCTCAGTGAAGTAATGACGAGGTTCAAGTCATATGATACTTACTAGTCAAATAACCTATGTAATATATCAATCACTGGCAAAGAAATATATAACGGAAAACAATATCAACAGCATCGTTAGCACATGCAATAACAATTCGACGTAGAAAAATCCATCTTTGGCAATGAATCATCAAATAGAAGTGGAGGCATATGATAGCATGTCAAATTCAACTAACATCCCATTAAAATAATGTTACATGCTCCCTAATTATCACAACACAATAATGCTAGATTTTTATCAAAGATATAAGCTCATAATATAACAACAAGGTGCACAAGGACATGGCAATAATAAAATACAAATGAGTGTTTAACATACAAAGCATGACTAGAGCTAAATTAATTGTAGGTATCATGTTCATGTAGTCACAAAGTGATTAAGCATGTTTCTTATAAAGTACATACTCAAATTAAGACGTATTAATAGCCTAAGGTCTAATCTGGTCATAAGCCACACATACCACCCCTGTATATACTCGTCACCTCGTGTACGTGATGCAAGGCTAGAATTCATAGTATAACATGTTATATGCCTTACATTTTATGTGCGTTAATGATAAAAACACACGCTTTATGTGCTTAATGGGGTTTATTTCATGTGTAGGTGAATTAGAGATGGAAACCGAGCTAAATGGATGCAAATACGTCGAAAATACGCTTAAGAGGCGAAGAGGGAACACCCTGGCCTTATCCAGGAATTTGACCACTAAAGCCAGGCAGCCCCTGGCGTTAGGGGGGCCTTAGAGCCCAAACGCCAGGCCTGCCCTGGCCTTAGGGGGGCGTTTGAGCCCAAACGTCGGGGTCCCAAGTTTGGTCAATTCCGAGTTTTGACGAGTTTAAGTGTTTCCCGGTTGGAATAGAAGTCTCCTACACGTTTAGGGTTTGTCCTAAACATATATATAGACCCCAAAAATACAACTTAGGGGGGATTCGAAGAGACGGACGGTAAGACATCAATTTGTACAGATTTTCTTCATTACTTTGTAGTTTCTCTTAGAGTTGATTCTTTTTAACATGTTTAGCTAACTTCTTTAATCTAGGGTTTTGGTAGAACCTGTTGGAGGATGAACTTACTGTGTTATTAATAGAGTTCCGATGGGTTGATTAATCTCTATTTGTTCAACTACGTTCTTGTTGTAGTTAATTGAATGGCCATCAATTAGCTGTGCCTATTTATTATGTATCTACTTGAGAGAGCGAGTGCATATTTAGGTAGTTGTTTGAACAACATCACTCCCGGAGTATAGATGAAAGTAATAACCGAGGGTTTAGAGGT
>ML313317.1:1014-29214 GCA_005239505.1 Nicotiana paniculata
CCGATTTTAGATCTGTGTTTAGGCTGTATAAAAATGGACAGAAACTGCAAAATATGAACTGGTAAAACCTGTTTATGCCCTGCTATTTTTTCAAGATTACAAATTCCTCACAAAGAACAATAGATAGTTCTAGCTTACCAATTCAAGGCCGAAAAACAGTAAATAAGGTGTTTGTATGCTTATAAGCGTAGGCATGAGCCCAAATACTCATCCTTAGACTAGCTTACTTAGTCTTAGATGATTTCGAACACATATCTATCCTTTAGTCCAAAAATACCTCTTTTAGACAAAAATTACAAAACTTAGAGAATAATCGACAATTGCTTCAAATAAGCATTTTAACTATCATGACCATAGTCATGATTATGTAATCCACACTCGGGTGCGGCAACTCATGTCCCCGACTCCAACTTCAAACAATAATAAAAATCACATGTTGTAATCGTGGGTGCATTTCATGTGGCACGGTTAATATGTCCAAAAACAAACGAGTGCACGCCATCGCGACTTGTTTCAAGATAAATCCATAAATATCAAAAGCGGTTTTAAATTCTAAAAGTTAAACGCACCATAGGTTTAAAACACGTATTTAGTCAGATAACTTGGGCCAAATATTAATAGTTAAGTGACCGTGCTAGAACCACGGAATTCGGGAGTGCCTAACACCTTCTCCCGGGTTAACAGAATTCCTTACCCGGATTTCGGGTTCGCAGACATTTTAAACAGAGTTAAAAAACTTCCTCGGTTTGGGATATTAAAATAAAATGTGTCCCGGAGCATCGTCAAAAATCCGGGTGGCGACTCTAAAAAACAATAAATGATCCCAAAATCGAATAATGCCACTTTAATTGGAAAAACTCCCTTATTACCCTCCCACAAGGGTGAAAAAGGACGTGTGACAGTTTTGGCGACTCCGCTGGGGATCGAACCCAGAATCTTTGGTTTAGGGTTCAAGAATTCGAGCTTATAATAACTGTTGTATTTGGCTTTATTATCTGATTCTACATATTTGAACCTAATGTGCTAAATGCTGCTTTTACCGCTTTGATATTATCTGAACTGTATATAAAATGTGCCGAAACCCGCTTCTCTCTGAGTCTTCTANCGTTGCAAAGCCGGCGAAGATTCTGTATTCTCGGTACGCTGCCCCAACCTCGGCTCGAGCTGTCCGCTCGGGTAAGCCTGGTCTAGAACAAAACCCCAGATTTAAACCTAGAATAACAAAACCTCATGCCGTATCCCTGGTAGTAACGCTTATTTGCATCATGTGCATTTGACTTAGGGGACTCAACACAGGGGCTGGGTCCGTCTAGGACAGGTGTACCTGAAATAAAAGACTACCCTGATGCATTTTATTTGCTACGTATGCATTTATTTGTCACAGCTTGTGTATCAACCGGCTAAACAAAAAAATGATGAGCAGAAAAACCAAGAGTGAGGTAGAATAGAGAATTTACCCTATTTTTGAAAATCCTCGTGTTTATCCCGAAACGCTAAAATAAAAAAAATAAAATAAAATATACAAAAACAAAATGAGTGGGTATACATTTTTAGTTAATCAAGATTTTCCCGAACTATGCTTGGTTTGATTCTCACTGGTGTGGGATACGTAGGCAACCCTTATCGGGTCCAACTCCATTTTTTGAAAATCAAACAAGTATAGCTTTAAATAAAATCAGGCGACGCCATTGATGTACTTTACTATTTTAAAAATACAAACTAGTTACATTCAGTTAAAGAAGCAAAAATGATTTTCAAATATCATATTGTCACGACCCAAACTACCCTGTCGTGATGGCGTCTATCGTAGTACTAGGAAAACCGACACATTACCAAAACCAATCAATATTTTCATTCTTAAAATAAAATTAAAGCTATTTAACAATAAACCTTCAAAAAGTGTTTAAATCAAAATAACAGTGCGGGAAGAAAACCTGATATCGGGATGTCACTAGTTATGAGCATCTAATAAGAACTGTCCGATAATACTAAAACCAATATAGTATGGAAACCAACTAATAACATCTATAGGAAGATAGGAGGGAGAAGAGCAGGGCTACGATCGCCATACAGCTACCTTGCTAACTCCAACAAATCCACGACGGATGAAATCAACACTTACTAGCACATCCAGCAACCCGTGGATCTGCAAACAAGGTGCAGAGAGTAATGTAAGTACGCCAAATCAGTAAGTAATAAAAGTAAATAAAGACTGAGCAGTATTGGCAAGCAATAAAACATATACTGTTCATATCATGAGATCTCACTAGAACACAGTAGACTTCTAAAATCAAGGTTTTGAATCAACTCGGCTCATTTAAATCCAGTTTCAGTAAAACCATTTAAAACATCTTTCAACAATTTTCAAATGAAGCGATAAAACAGTGAGTAAAAAAATGATGAAAATATAATAATCCCCTCGGGAAAAACTCACTCGTGTACATCCCCTCAGGCCAACATCACTCGTATACATCCCCTCGGTCAAACATGAATCATAAGCAGCCCCTCGGGCAAACATCACTGTCACTCATATATGGCCCCTTGGGCATACCTCATAATCACTCGTAAACAGCCCCTCGGGCACAACATGAATCAAGAACAGCCCCTCGGGCAAAAACATCATGTTACTCACTCAGGGTACCCGCGCTCACTGGGGGTGTACAGACTCCGGAGGGGCTCCTACAACCCAAGCACTATAACAAGTCATCTTGTGGCATAATCAGCCAGGCCCTCAGTCTCTCATATATTATAAATCAGTACAACATATTGCGGCGCAGCCCGATCCCATGATATCCTCACAACAAAGGCCCTCGGCCTCACTCAGTCAGAAACCTCTCAAGCCACTCGGGCTATCAATAAAATAGGGTGCTCAGCCCAAAATATCATTTTATGCATCAAAACGGAGTAAATAAGACTGAGGTATGAAATTAGTAAAACATAGCATGACTGAGTACATATGTTAAATCAAAACAATGAGGAAATAATAGTAATAGCCCCTAAGGGTCCAAACAACTTGGCACGAGGCCCAAATATGACATTCAGCCCAAAACATAGTAATACTTTCTAAAACACAAAATATCATATAGTTTCCAGTCAAATACGCAACTTAATAGTTGCCACGGGAAGGACCAAGTTACAATCCCCAACGATGCATGCCACACACTCGTCATCTAGCATGTGCGCCACTTCAAAATAGTGAAACGGTGTGAAATCCGGGGTTTCATACCCTCAGGACAAGATTTACAATCATTACTTACCTCAAATCGGATAAAACTCTAACCCGCGATGCCTTTGCCTCTTGACTCGGCCTCAAAATGCTCTGAATATAGCCAAAATCAGTATATTATCATCAATATACGCTAAAGGAATGAATTTCACATGAAAATTATCAAATTAGACCAAAAATCCTGAATTTGGCTCAAACGCGGCCCTTGAGCCCACGTCTTGGATTCTGAAAAAAGTTACAAAACTAGAATCCTCATTCACTCACAAGTCCATACATACCAAATTTACTCAAACTCCGACAACAACTTCTCATTCAAAACCTCAAAATCCATCCCAAGAGCACTTCCTCTTTTCCCCAAAATTTTCACCCAAGTCACAAATTAAATGATGAAATTGAAGACATAATCATGAGATTTAGCCAAAACTAAGTAAGAATCACTTACCCCAATGTTTTCCTTGAAATATCTCTCAAGAATCTCCTCTACCCAAGCTCTAATTCGTCAAAAATGGAAAATTGGATGAAGTCCCCTTATTTTATAACTTAAACTTTCTGTCCAGGTTGCCCCCGATCTACCCTCGGTCATGGCCTCGATCTTGCCCTCGACCATGGCCTCGATCCTGCCCTCGATCATGGCCCCTCGGTTATGAACCACCTCGATTATGAACCAACTCGGTTATGAACCACCTCGGTTATGAACCACCTCGATTATGAACCACATCGGTTATGAACCACCTCAGTTATGAACCATCTCGATTTTGACCACCTCGATTTTGACAGATGCAGAAAAAACAGAAAGCTCACGCCAGCAGATATCAACCATTAACCGAAGTCCAAAAATGATCCGTTAACCACCCGAAACTCACCTGAGGCCCCCAAGACCTCAACCAAGCATACCTTCAAGTCCCAAAATATCATACGAACTTAGTTGAACCTTTGAAACACTCAAAACAACATCAAAACACCAAATTACACATAGATTCAAGCTTAATGAAACTAAGAACTTCCAACTTCTATTTTCGATACCGAAACCTATCAATTCAAGTCCGATTGACCTCAAATTTTGCACGCAAGTCATAAATGACATAACGAAGCTATGAAAATTTTCAGAATTAGATTCCGAGCCCCTATATCAAAAAGTCAACTCCCCGGTCAAACTTCCCAAAATTCAAACTTTCGCCAATTCAAGCCTAATTATACTACGGACCTCCAAAACACATTCCAGACGCGCTCCTAAGTCCAAAATCCCCTATTGGAGCTAATGGAACCATTGAAATTCACATACGAGGTCGAATACTAAAAAGTCAAAACTTGGTCAAACCTTTCAAATTTAAAGCTTCTAACTGAGACCATTCTCTCAAATCAATTTCGGATAATCTGAAAACCAAAACCGACGATTCACATAAGTCACAATACATCATATATAGATACTCATGCCCTCAATCAACCGAGCGAAGTGCAATTTCTCAAAGCGACCGGTCGGGTCGTTACATTCTCCCCCACTTAAACATATGTTCGTCCTCGAACGTGCCAGAGTTGTTCCAAAAGCCACGAAATCACTGTATAATCTCACTATGCACATACCCGAGGGTGATCCCACGTCACCATATCCCATATAGGTGTGATAACACAACATGACTAAAATTTCTTAATCCATCCTAGCCCATAAGCCTTAGAATCCAATTTCCACATCCGAAATTTCCTAAAAGATCAGAATCTCGCATCCACACACTGTATAAGTCTGGACAAGCTGAAATCATAACCCAAGATGTAGTCACATGATATACCACATAATTCAAACACTCATAGAGACAATTTCTAATCACAGTAGTTGCTCAAAACAGCCCAATACCAGTAATAAACCTCTTATCAAATAAAGCCTCGTTCTAATACCTTAATATACTGCCAAATGATGAAAGATACACGCAGAAACTCATAATCATTCGGTAGATCAACAAGTCATGGAGCTCCCTCTTCTCCAGCAGGACTTATAACATATCTCTAGGCTGACTTTCAATATTATCCTTCTAACCATGATGTAGTCAATTCTGATAGTATTCATTCTAAGTACAATGACCTCATCTCATCAAACACGACCACCCTGGTGACATGACACATCGATACAACCCAGAGCCATAACTTGTGTAATTCGTGCACCCAATAGAAACATCTCAAATGTACTCAATCATGAAAATGACTCAAATGAGAAAACTGTCCCACCAGCTTAACAAGTACCAACACAACCATGCTAAGAGCCTAGCACACATCATAGAACCAAATCACACGAATCCAACACACAAGGATCATATCTCAACATAACTCTGTCGCAATGCGTGACCCCAACCAAACGCTGGCCCATATTATATACCTGGCTCCACCTTGCTCAAAATCAATAACCACGCGAAATTCGATACCAAGTACTCAAGGTGAATTACCATAGTCATGGAGAATCCGACGATATCATGCCATACGAAACCCGATGGAACATAACCAATATGCCTCAATCATGCAGTACCCAGTTACTCCTCTCACTCGAATGCCGCTATAAGAGCACAATAGAACCGCACCATGTTTGTCTAAAACAAACGGATCATAACTCCTCGTAGCATGGAAGAGTAGCTCCTAACTCATTCTAGAACACAAATAAACCCCACAATAACTTCACGGTACGTGCTTTAACAATATCACTGCGGAGCCAACCAATCTGACTCGATGCAAAACACCTATCCCCATTGGTCCTACTGATGAACCCCAAATTGATCCGGTCATCCACAATAGACAAATAGCCTTCCGAAGGTCCACAATGACGGAATTACAACACACACTAACCTCTGACTAACCTTGGCTATGTCTCCACAGCTCACAACTATGAAATCATCTACTCATTAGAGTTCCCAGTCTCCAAATCCATAGAGCACACAAATCACCATACCCGATCTCAACTCTGCCTCCTGAATGTATAATACTCCTCCAATTCACGATCATACCACGAGGGATACCCATATAATTCGTATGTGTTACAAGGAAAAAATTTGAATGCCCGCAGCTGACCTACGATGAGAGTACCGCCACACCAATGAAGTATCCATAAATCAAAACATTGTGTCTCTTCTAAAACTTACACCTTAATCAAACCATATCTAGAAGTAATATCATCTATCTGGTCACATGAGATCGTCCATACCGCCTAAAAATTCAGAACCTTCCTTTCAAAATTGCATCGTGACCTTGCACCTGCAAATCTCAGTACTACACCTCACATCACACCCATTACGCCGCCTTATGAAAGATACCATAAATCTCAAAATCCACGATGAGTTGCAAGCAGCTACATACTCAATTAGCTAAGAACTTTCCATTTGATTCCATTCTGGAGAAAATTACAATACGCCATATGCCCCACAAACTAGTAGGAAATATACATCTCAATTATGGTAAAGACCGTCAAGAACTCTCCGAAATCCATTTGCACTTAACCCACCCGTCAGGACTGAATCCCTCTGACTCAACCAAGCTACGCAGGTCGCCAAAAACATAGGAGCATTGACGCGAATCACACGTAGAACCTTACTACCTCATAACCCAAAGAACCGATCTTACTCATTACCATGCCGATTCAGTCTACTACCAAGCTGTCCTATTTCTCCGAGTTCCTTTTGAATTACCTTCAAATTGATTCTTCTCCTTGCCATAATACCAAAATCCCCAACCAAGACTCGCCATGCGAGACCCTAGCACAAAACCACACCGCCCAAGGCTCATAAGTCACTGAATATCCTCTTAAGCACCCCAAAAGTACCACAAGTCAAACACTTACGGTAAGAGACCTTCTATGAATTTAAGCTATTCTTTCCATTTCCCGATACCCAAATGTAGAATCCATAATAATGTAGAAATACCACAAGTCTTGACACCATCCAACATAAATCTCAGTTTCTAGCCAAATACACATCTTGAAGATTCCCAATGGTTACATATAAACCTTGAATCCACCAGAACCATTCTCGACAACCATCTACTCTACGCAAAAATCTCAATTAAACTAATCAAACAGACCGAACGACTTGGGCCCCATTTGCACACCAACACACTAGGAAGTAACCATACTCCGAAACAACAAAGCAAATTCCTACTCCGCACACACTTCACCCTTTACAAATACAATTCAATCATTCAATAAAACCCATTTACCCATAGAGTATATTACAACCTGTATCCAAAAATTCCCATTACTCGAGTCATTCTCAAACTCCACCCCTGCAGGTCATAACGGATTCACCAGTATACCTCGAACTGAAACCAATACAACACATAATCGTGCAACCAACTTATCATTAGCAGACTCCCCCACTTTTCTCCAAGCCATAGATCAAGACAAACAATAACTCATAATTCCCATACGCTATCACCGTCACAATACCGCAGTGAGATTCAATTAAATCTTTCATAAGCTCATATAACACAAACCATCTAATATCTCAAATCATCTGCAAACCTCGCATTCACCATTGTAATAGTCATGCCAACTTCCACAAGTGATCTAAACCCAAATTGCAACATTTATCATTTATTGGTAAAAGAGAACTTGCTACAAACAACATAAGGATCACACAACCTCAGGACACCCCGCATGAGATAACCCCGCCTGCTTAGCCTCAAACCGATATCTCTCTATACCCTTCCACAAATCATAGCTATTACACAATCACTTTATCCTCATGCATTAAAACATAACCAATGCCTATCCTCGAGGCATCAAGATACGCGATATAAGAAACTGAAGCTGATGGAAGAACTAACACTGTAGCTGTGGTCAAAGCAGTCTGACCACCTGAATACCCTCACTGGGCCCCACGTGCAATGCTATTGAACTGAGCCAAACTTCGCACTTGGAGAACTTTGCATAAAGCTTTCCTCCCTCAATCTCTGTAATACAATCCTCAAATGCTGAGTATGCTCCTCCTGGATACGTGAGTATACCAGGATGCCATCAATGAATACAATAATGAAGGAGCCCAAATACGGCTGGATTACATTGTTCATCAAATGCATGGACAGTGCTGGGGCATTTGTCAGCCCAAAAGACATTACCAAGAACTCATAACACAACATTAAGATCCACTGCACTCCACAACCAAACTAAATGAGAGGTCTTTCAATGCACCTACAACCCGAGGCCATACATCAACTCAAGACAAAAGTCAAACACCCAATAGTTCTTGACACATCTCCATCCAACTCTTTTTGTCACATTAAAACAACCTGAACACTATCTCGCCATCAAATCATACTCACCACATAGTCACCCAATCACAAAATTCCACTAATAAGGACACAACGAACATATAAGTTCCAAATGCACGTGCTCACACAATCGAAATCTCAGCACTGAATCCACAGAAAAAACTCGGCCGCAAGTCCTCCAGACTGGTCCATCATCAACATGCTAAAATTACACCTCACACCTCAGCCATGTAAAACACAAGTCGTCGATGCACAACTAATTTCGAGCGCTCACGTGCACATTCAAATACATGAAAGGAATTCAAAGAGTTACGCTTTTGGCTGAATAAATGGATTCGCACAACAAGAATTCAAGAATGTGATATTTTTCCCTAAGGGTTCCGCAACCTCTCGAAGATAAGTACAAACGTCTGCACACCGATTCGCAAGACTCTACAAAACCTGCTCATGACTCATGAGACCTATGTAACCTAGGCTCCGATACCAACTTGTCACAACCCAAACTACCATGTCGTAATGGCGCCTATCGTAGTACTAGGAAAGCCGACACATTACCAAAACCAATAAATATTTCCATTCTTAAAATAAAATTAAATCTATTTAACAATAAACCTTCATAAAGTGTTTAAATCAAAACAACAATGCGGAAAGAAAATCCGACATCAGGATGTCACTAGTTATGAGCATATACTAAGAACTGTCCGATAATACTAAGACCAATACAGTATGGAAACCAACTAATAACATCTATAGGAAGATAGGAGGGAGAAGAGTAGGGCTGTGATCGCCATGCAGCTACCTTGCTAACTCCAACAGATCCACGACGGACGAAATCAACACTTACTAGCACATCCAACAACCCCTGGATCTGCACACAAGGTGCAGGGAGTAATCTGAGTATGCCAACTCAGTAAGTAATAAAAGTAAATAAAGACTGAGCAGTAGTAACGAGCAACAAAACATATACAGTTCATATCATGAGATCTCAGTAGAACACAACATGCTTTTATAATTAAAGGTTTTGAATCAACTCAGCTCATTTAAATCCAGTTTCAGTAAAACCATTTAAAACATCTTTCAACAGTTTTCAAACGAAGTGATAAAACAGTGAGTAAAAATAATGATGAAAACATAATAAGCCCCTTAGGAAACACTCACTCGTGTACAGCCCTTCGGGCAACATAAATCATAAATCGCCCCTCGGGCGAACATCACTCGTATACAGCCCCTCGGGTAAACATGAATCATAAACAGCCCCTTGGGTAAACATCACTTTCACTCATATACGGCCCCTCGGGCATACCTCACAATCACTTGTAAACATCCCCTCGGGCACAACATGAATCAAGAACAGCCCCCCGGGCAAAAATATCATATCACTCACTCAGGGTACCCTCGCTCACTAGGGTGTACAGACTCCGGAAGGGCTCCTATAATTCAAGAACTATAACAAGCCATCTTCGTGGCATAATCAATCAGGCCCCCGGCCTCTCATATATCATAAATCAGTATAACATGTTGCGGCGCGCAGCCCAATCTCATGATATCCTCACAACACAGGCCCTCGTCCTCACTCAGTCAGAAATCTCTCAAGCTACTCGGGCTATCAATAATGCTCAGCCCAAAATATCATTTTATGCATCAAAACGGAGTTAATAAGACTGAGTTATGAAATCAATAAAACATAGCATGACGGAGTACAAATCTTAAATAAAAAAAAATGAGGAAATAGTTGTAAAAAGCCCCTAAGGGTCCCAAAAACTTGGCACGAGGCCCAAATATGGCATTCAGCCCAAAACATAGTAATACTTTCTAAAACACAAAATATCATATAGTTTCCAATCAAATACGCAACTTAATAGTTTCTACGAGACAGACCAAGTCACAATCCCCAACGGTGCGCGCCACACGCTCGTCATCTAGCATGTGCGCCACTTCAAAATAGTGAAACGATTTGAAATCCAGGGTTTTATACCCTCAGGACAAGATTTACAATCATTACTTACCTCAAACCGGACAAAACTAACCCCTGATGCCCTTGCCTCTTGAATCGGCCTCCAAATGCTCCGAATCTAACCAAAATAGTATATTATCATCAATATATTCTAAAGGAATGAATTTCACATGAAAATGATCAAATTAGATCAAAAATCCCGAATTTGGCTCAAACCCGGCCCCCGAGCCCACGTCTCTAATTCCGACAAAATTTTACAAAACTAGAATCCTCATTCACTCACAAGTCCATACATACCAAATTTACTCAAATCCGACAATAAAATCTTATTCAAAACCTCAAAAATCCATCCCAAGAGCACTTCCTCTTTTCCCCAAATTTTTCACCCCAAGTCACAAATTAGATGATGAAATTGAAGACATAATCATGGAATTTAGCCAAAACCAAGTAAGAATCACTTACCCCAATGTTTTCCTTGAAATATCTCTCAAGAATAGCCTCTACGCAAGCTCCAATTCGTCAAAAATGAAAAATTGGATCAAGTCCCCTTATTTTATAACTTAAAGTTTATGTCGAGGCTGCCCCGGTCTACCCTCGGTCATGGCCTCGAACTTGCCCTAGACCATGGCCTCGATCCTGCCCTTGATCATGGCCCCTCGGTTATGAACCACCTCGATTATAAACCACCTCGATTATGAATCACTTCGGTTATGAACCACCTCGGTTATGAACCACCTCGATTATGAACCACCTCGGTTATGAACCACCTCGATTTTGGCCACCTCGATTTTGACAGATGCAAAAAAACCAAAAAACTCACACCAGCAGATATCAACCATTAACCGAAGTCCAAAAATGATCCGTTAACCATCCGAAACTCACCCGAGGCCCCCGGGACCTCTACCAAATATACCCTCGAGTCCCAAAACATCATACGAACTTATTAGAACCTTCAAAAAACTCAAAACAACATCAAAACACCAAATTACACACGGATTCAAGCTTAATGAAGTTAAGAACTTCCAACTTCTATTTTCGATGCCGAAACCTATCAATTCAAGTACGATTGACCTTAAATTTTGCACACAATTCATAAGTGACATAACGAAGCTATGAAAATTTTCAGAACTGGATTCCAACCCCTATATCAAAAAGTCAACTCCTCGGTCAAAATTTTCAAAATTCCAACTTTCGTCAATTCAAGCCCAATTATACTACGGACTTCCAAAACACATTCCGGACGCGCTCCTAAGTGCAAAATCACCTAACAAAGCTAACGGAACATTGAAATTCACATCCGAGATTGAATACTAAAAATTCAAAACTTGGTCAAACCTTTCAAATTTAAGGCTTCTAGTTGAGACCATTCTCTCAAATCAATTTCGGATAACCTGAAAACCAAAACCGACGATTCACATAAGTTACAATACATCATACGGAGCTACTCATGCCCTCAATCAATCAAGAAAAGTGCAATTGCTCAAAACGACCAGTCGGGTCGTTACACATATGATACTAGTATGGTATACAAGTATACCAACAAAGTATATAATTATTTTGCTACATACCTGAACCTACCTATGACTATACTATTATATGAAATGATAAATTAATATTGTGTTTTGTAAGTTTTCCTTTGGTTTTACAGGACAAATTCTACCCCTCGCATATGCAATTTTTGATTCGGAAAATGATGCATCGTAGGAGTGGTTCTTCGTGTAGTTCCGAGAAACCTATGGACAAAGAGAGGGAATGTGCATTGTATCAGACAAACATGATGGTATATGGAGAGTAACTTCAATTGTCTATCCAGAAGTCCCTTATTGTGCATGTATGTTCCATCTGAACAACATAAAGACGAACTTCAGGAAGAGCCAAAAACAAATCAAAGAAGTATAATTTGCATTAGCAAGATCATACATTGTTGAAGAATTCAACAGGCAGATGGCAGAGTTAGAAGCTATTGATAGTAGAGTGAAAACATACCTTATGGATATTGGATATGATAAATGGTCCCGGGCGCATTCCAAGGCAAATAGAACCATGACCATGACATTGAATATTGCAGAATCAGTAAATGCATCAAACAAGCACGCAAGAGACCTCCCAGCTGTGAATTTGCTTGACTTTATGACAACATTGATTCAGAAATAGAATTACAACAATCGGAAGGATGCCATGGAATCATTTATGAAGATCGATGTAAAGTATGACAAAAAAATTGGCAGATAATATCATCTTATCACAGACGATGACAATATGCATTTTCAGAATCATTAAAACACTGCATGTACTGTAGTTTTACTTGTGCACCTTAGATATTTCACTAAACAACTGCATATTTTTATTAAAAATTACTATTAATTCATACAAATAATGGCTTTTTAAATTAAAATTATATTAGGTGTTGCCATCAACTCAATTCTTACATTTAGTGATTGATGGACAAACAAGAAATATGGTGCGCCTACATGAATAACTGCACTTGTGAAAGGTTTCAGCTAGACGATATTTCATGTCCACATACAATGGCGGTTATAAAAAAATTCCATATAGATTCATACAAGTATTTCTCGGATTACTACAGTAAAAACTATTTGCTGAAAACATATGAGATATCAGTAAAACCTTTGCCTGATGAAACAACGTAACAAATTCCAGAACATGTGTCTTCGCAGGTGGTACTGGAAGCAAAAGGAAAAATCAAACCAGGAAGAACTAAAAATAAGAGAGGCATAGGAGGTTGGGAAGGAAATACAATTACATGTGCACTATGCGGGAGCAAAGGACATAACCAGAGAACGTGCCGAAATATTCCAAAGAGAGATTGATATAATTCTTCAATGTTTTTATAGAACTCATATATCGTAGAATCATATCATCTGAATTGCAAAGAAATAAAATACATATCTTGCACTAGACATATATTTGGTATGATGATTCTTTGCCAAATTACTTGTTGGGAAAATTTTTATATGGCTACTTGTGTTTTCAATAAGAATCTGTTTATTTTCTATTTTAATATATAAAAGTAGGATGCATTTATATCTAGTTGCTACAAGAAAAAATGTGCTAAAATATAATGTGATACCCAAGTGGTATATCTGTATACCTTATTGGTATGAAAATATGTGCAGAAATAGAATTGGTGCCTCAAATGCAACATTTGTACATACATCGTTAACAAAATGGGCACGCTTTGCAGATCATGTTAGTATTGAAGTATAACAAATTAGAACTCATTTACATGCAGTTGTTGCACATCATCAGGTACTAAAATATAATGTGATACCCGAATGGTATATTTTCATACCTTATTGGTATATAGTTGTATTGCACTAATATGGATAAACCAAAATATGTGCAAAAATAGAAGCGGTGCACCAAAAATGCAACATCTGGGAATACTTCTTCAATAAAATTGGTAAACTTTGCAACTCATGTCAATATTTACATCTAATTGCTGCAGGAAAAAAGGTACTCAAATACAACATGATACCCAAATGGTATATCTGTATACCTGATTGGTATATAGTTCTACTGCACTAATATACCTGGACCAAAATCATTGCAGATTACAACTGGTACAACAATGCAAAATCTGCACAAAATATCTTAGATTCAACTACAACTAAAAACTTCTCTCAATATAAATTCAAAACCAGTTCCCTTTCTAAACGTATTTCTTCTCATTCAAATCAATGCTCGCCCTGTTCTTCAACCAAATAGCAACATAGTTCCTCTTTTTGAACGTCGTAAATCTCTTAAAAATACACCTCTAAAATTAACTTCTACTGGTATAGTACAACAAGCTAACAATGCTCCTCCGACTACAAATGGCAGTAGGAGTAGGAATTAACAGTGCTGCTGTAACAGCCATGTTCTGCACTAATGGCTTGACTTCATGTGCTGAGAAAATTTTGTCTCCGAAAGGCACTCTTAATGAACCAACAACTTTATTGAAGAAGCCTAATAAAACAAACTGAAGATAGATTTAAACATTAAAATAATTATAGCAACATATTGTACTATTACAATTGCATTCCTAGAACACACTTTTAAAAACTAGAATTTTTACAATCTAATTGTGATGACCTAAAGAGTCATCTTACGAATTAAGACTCCATTCCAGGCTCAATAGCCTTAAAAATATTAATTTTATTCACCTCGATTTGTGTGCACAGTCCGGGCGTGAATCCGAAAAGCCTCTATGTGGAAATATAAGAAATAATAATTTCTAGAGTTAAAATTTGATTTTAGTTGGCTTTGGTCAATATTTTGAATAAACGTACCCGTACCCGTGTTTCGACGATCCCGGGAGGTCCGCAGTAAAATATGGGACTCAGACTTATGCCCAAAATTGAATTCAGAGGTCCCTAGCTTTAGAAATGAATTTTTGAAGAAAATTGTTATGCTGAATTTTAAAGGAAATAAAGAAATGAATTGATGTTTGAAATCGTTGGTATCGAGCCCGTATTTGGATTCCGGAGTCCGGTACAGGTTTATTATAATGTTTAATTCCTATCTGTGAAATTTTGGTGGAAATCGGAGTTTATTTGACGTGATTCGGACGTCCAGGTGAGAAAATAGTGAATTTGAAGTGGTCTTGAAAAAATCATGATTTTTGATGTTAAATTCGTAATTTTAGGTGTTAGTTTTGTGATTTGATCGCACGAGCAAGTCCCTATGATATTTTTAGACTTGCGTGCATATTTGGTTTGGATCCTCGAGGGCTCAGGTGAGTTTTGGATAGGCTACAAGGTGTTTCAGACTTATAAAATTCTAATGTATAACTGTTACTGGTGCACTGGTGCGTTCTTCTTCGCGATCGCGAAGAGTAACGGTCAAAATGTTCTTCACGAACGCGAAGTCCTGGACACGAACTCGAAGCACTGGGGGGAGTACCCTTCGCGAACGCGGGTAGGCTTACGCGAACGCGTTGAGTAAATGGGCCTGGGGGAGGGGAGTCTGTTTCATCTACGCGAGCGCATCCACGTGGTCGCGAATGCGATGAACAAAGGCCGTAAAGCATCGTGAACGCGAGCCTTACTACACGAACGCAAAGGCCATTGGGCCATAACACTCCGCGATCGCGACAGGCCGATCACGAACGCGTTGAAGGCCTGTCCAGCGACTTAAAAATAGAATTAAAAACGGGAAGAAGCCATTATTTCATATTTTCAAAACTAAGAAGACCTAGAGGCGGTTTTCATCATACAATTTCTTCCCCAAAGTGTTAGTAAACGATTCTAAACTATTTTCTTTCGATTACCCATTTTCATCACTTTTCAATAAAAAATCAAGGGTTTTCATGGTAGAAATTGAGGGTTTGGGTAGAATTAGAGAGTTTTATAAAAATGGAATTTTGACCTCGAATTGGGGTCGGATTTGAAAACTAACTACATATTCGGGCTCGGGGGTGAATGAGTAAACGGAATTTTGTCCGAACCCTGTGTTTGGACCAGGCGGGCCAGGGGTCAATTTATAACCTTTATTATAAATGGTGAATGTGATTGTCTGGTTGGAGCGGGTTGCACGCCGCAACAAGGAGTAATAAGGTTGGACATGGGGTATCGGGTTGTTCGCTGCAACAGGAGGAATAAGGTTTATATATTGAGGAGCAATAGGGGTGGACAGGTGGGATTGGGTTGCACGCCGCAACAAGGAGTAATAAGGGAGAATATTCATGTTGTTACTGGTTATACGATGGAAACTGGAATACCCACTGTTTATTTGTTATTTTGTTTTTCATATTCTGCTGTTACTGTTATTTTAATTGTAACATGGAAATTTTCGTAAGGATTGGTTATAGTTGAGATCTGGAAAGATAGTTGAGTTACCTAATTATTTACTGCAAGTTATTATTTTATTTAGTTTAATATTTCCTTTTTGCTTTATTAAACACTGTATACAAGTTATATTGTAAATGCCCCGCTGTAGACTCGTCACTACCTCGTCAAGGTTAGGGTCGGCACTTACTAATACATGAGGTCAGTTGTACTGATACTGCACTTTGTACTTCTTGTGCAGATCCAGGTTCCGGTCAGAGCTGATTTCGAGTAGTAGCTGATTATTCGCACGGAGATACGAGGTAGATCTGCTAGAATTCGCAGATTCTTGGAGTCTTCTCCATATTATTTATCTACTGTTTTATTCCATTCAAAACAGACATATATATTTTCTTTGAGCCGAATGAATACTTGTAGTAAATTCTTAGTAGTTCATAAAGTGTGACTCCAAACCCTGGGTAGTTAGATATTAGCATTAGTTTCGTGGTTCCGTTTATTATTTCGTACATTATCCTTGATATCATTTATAGGATAGTATTCGATTTCGTATATATTTTAAACTGTTTATTTATATTAAAATAAATTCTTAATAGGAAACGGTTAGTTAAATTCTAACATTGGCTTGCTTAGCAAGTATTGTGTTAGGCTCCATCACGATCCCGAGGGTCGGGAAATTGGGTCGTGACAAGTTGGTATCAGAGCACTAGGTTCCCTAGGTCTCACAATTAACGAACAAGCTTAATAGAGTCTGAGGGATTGGTACGAAGACGTCTGTAATTATCTCTCAAAGGCTATAAAGTTAGGAACAAACTCATTTTATTTCTACTCTATCGTACGAATCTTGTTATCTCAAATACTGGTTGAAATCTTCTATTCTCTTGCAGATAGCGAGAACACGTGCTTCCTCTTTCGCTGAACACAAATCAGGTCCTCCAGCAGCAACAGCTCCTACTAGGGGCAGAGGTCGAGGCCATGCCAGAGGCCGAGGCAGGGGCAGAACTCAGCCTATTGCTCAGGCAGCAGCCCCTGTTGCGGAGGCCCAGATAGAGATTGATGGGGGGGGGGGGGGGGNTCCAGTGGGACCAGCTGAGGTCTGAGAGGGGTTTATTGCTACCCCGGTACTTCAGGAGGCTTTGGCCCGACTAGTGGGTCTTATGGGGAGTGTATCCCAGACTGGCGCATTCCCCGTGGTAGCAACCGCATCTCAGGATGGATGAGGGGTTCAGACTCCTGTTACCCACACTCCTGATCAGGTTACTCCTCATATTCAGATCCCAGCAGCCAATCCAGTTGGGGTAGTTCATCCAGTTGCTGCAACACCGCTTGTTGATGGGGTAGCTATGTCCTCCGATGCTTTATGGAGGTTGGACAGGTTCATCAAGCTTTTCCGTGTTCATTTCAGTGGTGCCACTTCAGAGGATTCTTAGGAATACCTTGATAGCTGTCATGAGGTTCTTCGGAACATGGGTATTTTAGAGACCAATGGGGTCGACTTCGCTGCTTTTCAGATGACTGGTTCTGCCAAGAAATGGTGGAGGGATTATTTGTTGACTAGACAAGCTGGGTCACCTGCTCTAACTTGGGATCAATTTTCACACCTCTTTTTGGAGAAGTTTCTTCCTGTCACTTCCAGGGAGGACAAATGTAGTAAGTTTGAGAATCTTCAGTAGGGCAGCATGACTGTTCCCCAATATGAGAATCGCTTTGTGGATTTGGCTCGACATGCTATCATTTTGTTACCCAAACAGAGAGAGAGGGTCAGGAGATTTATTGAGGGCCTGGCTCAGCCCATAAGGTTTCAGATGGATAAGGAGACATGGAGCAAGATTTCCTTTCAAGATGCAGCCAATATGGCCAGGAGAGTGGAGATGGTTCTCGGATTGGGAGGTCAGGGGTCAGACAAGAGATCTCGCCATTCCGCTGGATTCAGCGGTGCCTCATTTGGAGGCGGGGTTAATTTTAGCAGAGGCCATTCTTCCAGGCCATTCCATTTAGCACTTCAGGCTTCACATGGTACCGCAGGAGGTCATGGTTCTTATATGCCTCCTTCTGCTCAGCCAGTCTATAGTGCACCATCAGCTCCTATCATAGCACCTTCTCTGCAGAGTTATTATTGTGGTCAGCCGGCTCGTCAGGGTCAGCCTCTATATCAGGAGGGATGCCTTGAGTGTGGTGAATATGGGCATATTCGAAGATCTTGTCCGAGATTTTCGGGTAATTAGCTTTAGTATCAGGGTTCTCGTGCCATAGTTCCGGCACCCACTGCAGCACCACCTACCCAGCCAGCCAGGGGTAGGGGTCAGGTAGCCAGAGGTTAGGGCAGAGGTGGATCAGGGTGATGGGGCCCAGCCCCGATTGTATGCATTTCCAGCCAGACCTGAGGCGGAGTCATCTGATGCTATTATCATAGGTACCATTTCAGTTTGCAATAGATATTCTTGAGTTCTGTTTGATCCGGGGTCTACTTACTCTTATGTATCATCTTATTTTGCTTCGTATTTGGTTGTGCCCCGCGATTCCTTGAGTGTCCCTGTTTATGTGTCTACGCTTGTGTGGGATGCTATTGTTGTAGATCGTGTGTATCATTCGTGTGTGGTCGTTATTGAGGGTCTTGAAACCATTGTGGACCTTTTGCTTCTTGACATGGTTGATTTTGATGTCATATAGGGCATGGATTGGATGTCACCTTATTATGCCATCCTGGACTGTCACGCCAAGACAGTTACTTTAGCTTTGCCGAGGTTGCCTCGATTAGAGTGAAAAAGAACTCCTGGTCATTCTCCCAGCAGGATGATTTCTTATGCCAAGGCTCGTCGCATGGTTGAGAGGGGGTGTTTGTCTTATTTGGCTCATGTTCGTAATTCTAATGTTGAGTCTTCTTCTATAGATTTAGTGCATGTTGTTCGTGAGGTTCCCGAGGTATTTCCTGCAGACCTGCTGGGGATGCCACCCGACAGGGATATTGATTTTTTCATCGATGTGGCTCCAGGCACGCAACCCATTTTTATTCCTCCATATCTGATGGCCCCCGCCAGAATTGAAAGAATTGAAAGAATAGTTGCAAGACCTTCTTGATAAGGGCTTCACTAGACCTAGTGTATCGCCCTGGGGTGCACTGATTTTTTTCGTGAAGAAGAAGGATGGATCGATGAGTATGTGTATAGATTACTGGTAGTTGAACAAAGTCACTATCAAGAATAAGTATCCGTTGTCGAGGATTGATGATTTATTTGATCAGCTTTAGGGTGCCAAGGTATTTTCGAAAATTGATTTGAGATCGGGTTACCATCAGTTGAAGATTAGGGCATTCGATGTTCCTAAGATAGCCTTTCGGACGAGGTGTGGGCACTATGAATTCCTGGTGATGTCTTTTGGCTTGAATAATGCCCCAACAACCTTTATGGACTTGATGAATCGGGTTTTCAAGCCTTACCTGGATTCCTTCGTAATTGTGTTCATTGATGATATTCTAATATACTCCCGCAGCTGGGAGGAGCATAAGCAGCACCTCCGGATAGTGCTCCAGACTTTGAAGGATAGTCAGCTGTATGCTAAATTTTCAAAGTGTGAGTTCTGGTTGGATTCAGTAGCTTTCTTGTTTCACATCATATCAGCAGAGGGTATTCAGGTAGATCCTAAGAATATAGAGGCAGTTAAGAACTGTCCTAGACCCACCTCAGCTACGAAAATCAGGAGCTTTGGGTTTGGCAGGTTACTACCGCCGTTTTGTAGAGGGGTTCTCATTTATAGCAGCCCCAATGACTAAATTGACTCATAAAGGTTCCCCATTCAAGTGGTCGGACGAGTGCGAGATGAGATTTTAGAAGCTCAAAACAACCTTGACTTCAGCACTGGTGTTGGTGTTACCATCAGGTTCGGGATCTTCAACAGTATATTGTGATGCCTCCCACGTTGGGCTGGGAGCGGTATTGATGCAGGAAGGCAAGGTGATTGCATATGCATCTCGACAGTTGAAATTCCAGGACAAGAATTATCCTGTCCATGACATAGAGTTGGCAGTCATTGTTCACACATTGAAGATTTGGAGACACTATCTCTATGGTGTGCCGTGTGAGGTTTTCACGGATCATCGCAGCCTTCAGTACTTGTTCAAGCAAAAGGATCTTAATTTGAGGCAGAGAAGATGGTTAGAGTTATTGAAATATTATGACATCACTATATTGTATCATTCGGGGAAGGCCAATGTGGTGGACGATGCATTATGTAGAAAGGCGGTGAGTATGGGCAGCCTTGCATTCATTCCAATTGGTGAGAGACTGTTAGCTTCAGATATTCAGACTCTGGCCAATTAGTTTGTGAGGTTGGATATTTCGCCCAGCCGTGTTTTAGCTTGTACAGTCGCTCGGTCTTCTTTATTCGAGCGTATCAGAGATCGGTAGGATGGTGACCCGTATTTGATGGCCTTAGGGACATAGTCTGGAACAGTGGTGCCAAGAAGGTTACAGTCGGAGATAACAGTGTTTTGAGGATGCATGGTCGCGTATGTGTACCTAATGTCGATGGGCTTCGTGAGTTGATCCTTGAGGAAGCTCACAGCTCTAAGTATTCCATTCACCTGGGCGCTGCCAAGATGTACCAGGACCTGTGACAACATTATTGGTGGTGAAGGATGAAGAAGGACATTGTTGCTTATGTGGCTCGTTGCCTGAATTGTCAACAGGTGAAGTATGAGCATCAGAGACCGGGTGATTTTCTCCAGCAGATAGAGATTCTTGAGTGGAAGTGGGAGCGTATCACTATGGACTTCGTTGTTGGACTCCCACGAACTCAGAAGAAGTTCGAAGCCATTTGGGTTATTGTGTATAGGCTGACTAAATCAACACACTTCATTCCGATGGCAAGTACTTATACTTCGAACCGGTTGGCAGAATATATATTTGAGAGATTGTTCGCCTTCACGATGTGCCCGTGTCTATCATTTTTGATCGGGGTATGCAGTCTACCTCACACTTTTGGAGGGTAGTTCAGCGTGAGTTGGGTACACGAGTTGAGTTGAGCACAACATTCCATCCTCAGACGGACGGACAGTCCGAGCGTACTATTCAGATCTTGGAGGATATGCTCTGCGCCTGTGTTATTGACTTTGGAGGTTCTTGGGATCAATTCTTGCCGTTAGCTCAGTTTACCTACAATAACAGCTACCAGTCGAGCATTCAGATGGCTCCCTATGAGGCATTATATGGTAGACGGTGTAGATAGCCAGTTGGATGGTTTGAGCGGGAAGAGGCTCGGTTATTGGGTACAGACTTAGTTCAGGAGGCCTTGGACAAGGTCAAGATTATACAGGATCGACTTTGTGCAGCTCAGTCCAGGAAAAAGAGTTATGCCTGTAAAGTTCGTGATATGGAATTCTTGGTTGGAGAGAGGGTATTACTTCGGGTATCACCCATGAAGGGTGTTATGAGGTTTGGGAAGAAGGGAAAATTGAGCCATAGGTATATCAGACCATTTGAGATTCTCGAGAGAGTGGGGGAGGTAGCTTATAGACTTGCATTGCCTCCAGGGTTATCCTCAGTTCCTCCGATATTCCATGTGTCTATGCTCCGGAAATATCACGGTGATCCGTCCCACGTGCTAGATTTCAGCATTGTCCAATTGGACAAGGATTTGACTTATGAGGAGGAGCCGGTAGCCATTTTAGACCGGCAGGTTCGTCAGTTGAGGTCAAAGAGTTACCCTTCAGTTCGAGCGTAGTGGAAAGTTCAGGCTGTTAGGCAGCTACTTGAGAGTCCGAGTCGAACATGCGGAGTACATATCCACACATGTTCGCCAGTTCAGGTACTTTTCTATGTCCGTTCGAGGACGGACGTTTGCTTTAGAGGTGGAGATTGTGATGACTAGGGTCATCTTACGAATTAAGACTCCATTCCGGATTCATTAGCCTTAAAAACATTAATTATAATCACCTCGATTTGCAAGCGCAGTTCGGGGGTGAATCTGGAAAGCCTGTATGTGGAAATATAAGAAATAATAATTTCTGGAGTTAAAATTTGATTTTAGTTGGCTTTGGTAAATATTTTTAGTAAACGTACCCGGACCCGTTCTCTTATGGTTCCGGGAGGTCCGAAGTAAAATATGGTATTCGGGCGTATGCCCAAAATTGAATTCCGAGGTCCCCATCTTTAGAAATGATTTTTTGAAGAAAATTGTTATGCTGAATTTTAAAGGAAATAAAGAAATGAACTGATGTTTGAACTCATTGGTATCAAGCCTGTATTTTGGTTCCGGAGCTCGATCAGGTTTGTTATAATGTTTAAGTCCTATTTGTGAAATTTGGTTGAAATCGGAGTTCATTTGACATGATTCGGACGTCCGGTTGAGAAAATAGTGAATTTGAAGTGTTCTTGAGAAAATCATAATTTTTTATATTAAATTCATAGTTTTAGGTGTTATTTTTATGATTTCATCGCACGAGAAAGTCTGTATGGTATTTTTATACTTGCGTGCATGTTTGGTTTGGAGCCCCGAGGGCTTCGGTGAGATTTGGATAGGCTACAGGGTGTTTCAGACTTATAAAATTCTGTTGTATAATTGTTATTGGTGCACTGGTGCATTCTTCTTCGCGATCGCGAAGAGTAAAAAGGATGGGGTCAAAAAGTTCTTCGTGAATGCGGGCAGGCTTACGCGAATGCGTTGAGTAAATGGGTCTGGGAGAGGGGAGTATGTTTCTTCTACGCGAAGGCGTCCACTTGGACGCGAACGCTATGACCAAAGGACGCAAAGCATCTCAAATGCAAGCCTTCCTACGCGAACGTGAAGGCCATTGGGACGTAACACTCCGCGATCGCGATAGGCCCACCACGAACGCGATGAAGGCTTGTCCAGCAACTTAAAAACATAATTAAAAACGGAAGAAGCCATTATTTCATATTTTCAAAACTAAGAAGACCTAGAGGCGATTTCATCATACAAGTTCTTCCCCAAAGTGTTGGTAAATGATTCTAAACTATTTTATTTTGATTACCCATTATTTTTCGTCACTTTTCAATCAAAAATCAAGGGTTTTCATGGTAGAAATTGGGGGTTTGGGTAGAATTAGAGATTTTATTAAAAATAGAATTTTGACCTCGAATTGGGGTCGGATTTCAAAACTAATTACATATTCGGGCTCGGGGTGAATGGGTAAACGGAATTTAGCCCGAACCCCGAGTTTGGACCAATCGTGCCCAGGGTCGATTTTTAACTTTTTTTGGAAAAACTTAGAAAACCATAGTTTTGCGTTAAAGTTAGTTCCTTTAGCACTAATTAATAACATTGAACTAATTATGATTAGATTCAAGTGTGTTGGAGGTGAATTCGAAAGGAAAAGTTGTAATTGAACAGTGAGTGACCTGCGAAATTGAGGTAAAGTGTTTGGTCTAACCTTGAGTTGAGGGATTAGGAATCCCCAACGTAAATGCTATGTGAAATTGCATGTGTGTGTGGTGTATAGGTGAGGTGACGAGTACCTATGCGCCACCAAATTATATGTTTAGCATGTTCCCTTCCCCGTTTCCAATTTATTATATTCCTGACTTAATTGTTTCATGATTATTGATGCCTTCATATCTACTTGTTTTGTCTACTTGTTTGTTATATATTGTTTCACTTATTTGGAAGTATTAATTGTTCCTTAGCTTCATTTTGGTACATTAATGGTTGAGCTGGTTGTCAGTGTTTTATGATACATTCCAGTTGGTTTCGCTGTGTACTGATAATTGGTGAGGTTACTTAATAGTACAGTTTTCTGTTTACATTTGTTGAGACATAAATATTGTGAAAGCCTTTGATTTGATTTTAGAAACATTTATTATAAATGGTGAATGTGATTGTCTGGTGGGAGCAGGTTGTACGTTACAAAAAGGAGTAATAAGGGTGGACAGGTGGGATGGGGTTGCATGCCGCAACATGAAGAATAATGGTGATATATTGAGGAGAAATAAGGGTGGACAGATGGGATCGGGTTGCACGCCGCAACAAGGAGTAATAAGGGAGAATATTCATGTTTTTATTGGTTATATGATGGAAACTGGAATACCCACTGTTTTATTTGTTTTTTTTTTTTCATATTCTGCTCTTACCATTATTTAAATTGTAACTTGAAAATTTTCGTAAGGATTGGTTATAGCTGAGATCTGGAAATATTACTGAGTTACCTTATTATTTACTGCAAGTTATTGTTTTATTTTGTTTAGTATTTCCTTTTTGTTTTATTAAAACTGTATACATGTTATATTGTAAATGCCCCGCCGTAGCCTCGTCACTAACTCGTCGAGTTTAGGCTCGACACTTACCAGTACATGGGGTCGGTTGTACTGGTACTGCACTCTGCACTTCTTGTGCAGATCCAGGTTCCAGTCAGAGCTAATTTCGAGTAGTAGCTGATTATTCGCACGGAGACACGAAGTAGATCTGCCGGCGTCCGCAGATTCCTGGAGTCTTCTCCATATTATTTATCTACTGTTTTATTCCATTCAAAATAGACATATATATTTTCTTTGATCCAAATACTTGTAGTAAATTCTTAGTAGTTTGTGAATTGTGGCTCCAAACCCTGGGTAGTTAGATATTAGCATTAGTTTCGTGGTTCCGTTTTATTATTTCGTTCATTATGCTTGATATCATTTATTGGATAGTATTAGAATTCGTATATATTTTAAACTATTTATTTATATTTAAATAAATTCTTTATAGGAAACGGTTAGTTAAATTCTAACATTGGCTTGCCTAGCAAGTATGGTGTTAGACTCCATCATGATCCCGAGGGTGAGAAATTGGGTCGTGACACTAATAATGCAAAATACCAACTTCACCAAAAATTATTTTAAAAAGCTGCAATGTTTTCATGCTATGATTAACTAAAAACAAAAAGAGACCCATACTACTTCTTGCGCTTCTTTCCACGAGTCTTTTTTGTTGCTACTGGAGCCTCAGATTCACTTGATTCGCCATGCAACTGCTTGTTCCTCCCATAGTGCCACAACAATATACCAAACCTAGCTCGAAGACCATCCACATCATAATTGGCAACAAGGATTGTAAGACCTTCAATAATGTACTCAGCAAAGCATGCAACATATACTCCACAATCTCTGAAATAAAACAAATGAATAGAATATAAAAATCAATTAGTAGTGAAAATGTTAATATGAATGAGGAAAACAAAGTAAAAAAAGTAACTATTCTTACGAATTTTGTTGTGTTGGAAGATTTGTAATAAGTTCAATCTCAAAAGGATCAGTCAAGTCCTTTCCCATGTACAGACCATTTTGTACTACAATGTCACTTCTTTGGTTATAAAATTTAATGCTAACTAGAAACAAGGGGATCAACACAGCATATGCCTTTGCCACCTTTTGAATAGTTTTTTTTTGCTTTCGACTATGTAGCGAGTCATATACATAAAAACATCTCTTATGAAATGATACACACCCCAATATCCAATGCCACTTTTCTGCCAAATTAATTGGAAAGAGGACATGATCAACCTGGTGTCATGAAGTGTTGCAATACATCCTAAATCCTTTCATGTACTCCATAATATTATCCGATCTATCAATCAAATGATCTTGTTTCCCACCTTTTACGAATTCTGTGAAAACCCTTTGAATGATGTTATTAAAAAGAGTATTTGTAGTTGTGACATTGATTGGCATAGTAATTCCATATTTCGCCTTCTTCCTAAGATAGTAGAATATAATATTCAAGTGCTGCAAAAGAGAGAGTAAGAAAACATGACAAACATTAACAATATGCATGAACTAATACAACAAAAATAATAAAAAGCAGTACATATACCGAACTAGACACGACCTGCCATAATAGTTTAATATATGGAAAAACGTCTTATCATCAATCTGTTCAACTTCAAAGTCAAAACAAGGGTCCAAATTTTGATCATAAGGTAAATACACTTTCCTATTTCGTATAAAAGAAGATATGGATAAGAAATATATCAAAAAAAATTAAGAAAACATAAAAATAAAAGTATATAGAAACGAATACGCACTCTCCCAATTGCATGTTTGCTTCAACAAAGTTTGAGAATTCAGTCGTAAACTTATAATCAACAGCCACTGAAATGTCATTTACAAATGGAAATCTTCATTTGATAACCTTCGAGGATCCCCCAATTGCTCTAACACCAGATTGTCAGTCATTCCTATACGGCGACTGTTTTACAGTTGCAGGGCGCTTTCTCCGTGTGAAAAATGCATGAGTTATTTCAACAGCTGTTTGTGTTTGGACAACAGGTCTTGATACCGAATGATCAGCTTTAGACTTATTTACAGCACGAGTTGTTAGTTCATTTCCAGATTGATTTACATTACGTCTCGCTCCTTGTTTAATGGCAGCAATTAGATCAAGTTGAGAATCAGTATATTCAAAATCAGAATCCAAGCCAAGATCACCCCGTGTCGATATGGAGCTTAAATTAGAAAATTCTAGTGAATAAACAAATATAAAAAGTTAAGAAATTTAAAAAAAATAATGAAAAGTTATATGTAGAAGACATGACCAGAAGGAAAATTCACATTACTTCCACCAACATCCACTTGACCAACACCATCAACTCGAGAGGTTGAACACATAAAATCATTATCAACATCACTATTTAAATTAAAAAACTATCAAAAACCTTTCATTTACATACTAACTTCAGAATTAGTAACATCAACAATCATACCCTATGGAGCAGTATTAAACTCAATAACAACATCTGCTCGTGTCTGTGCAGGGATTCCTGATGGCAACAGAGCAGGTCCAAACTTTTTAACATCATGATATGTGTGCTTAAGTTATGCTTGTTGTGTAATGGGCACTGATTTCATCAATTGCAGATGCAGACAATTCAAAGTTAGAATCCAAGCCAAGATCATGCTCATTTCGAAGGGGGTTGAAAAAAGTTAAAAAAGGGTTAGTGAGCGAACAAATACATAAAGTTATATATATAGAAAAAAGAATAAAAAAATTAAATATACAACATTTTACTAGAACGCAAATCATCATTAACTACACCATGCCTTGCTGTGGCGTTCTTCACATTGACACCACTGGCACCTCTATCTCGACCAACCCCACCAAAACCAAATACTAAACATATAAAAGTATAATCATGTGTACTATTTTCAAAAACCAACAACAAAAAGAATTAAATCAAATTTGTGATTCACATACTAGAAGACGCTTTGGGCGTGCTATCTCCAATAACTACAGGATCATTCCCACCGTCGCCCCTCTCAAACTGGTCATAACCATCATACGTCTCACCAAAGTAATGTCACGACCCGAATTACCCTCCGAACGGTCTCGTGACGGCACCTAGTCTCTACGACTAGGTAAGCCTAAAATTTGCGGAAAATAAGACAAAACAATAATAGAAACAGTAAAGAAGAAGCAATACTATAAATTTTTTTTGCCGCTCGGCATTTACAGCTATTACTTTCCCAAAACCCGGAACGTCACAAATTCACAAACTCTGAACTACTGTATCTCTATACAAAGGAATAAGAAAAGGTATCTATATATCTCCTATATCTATACTGGAGTGGAAGGGGACTCATGAGATTCTGGGGATGCGGCAGAATTACCTCGCGGTCTCCTGAACAGCTACTAGGGTACTCCTAGCCACAGTGATGTGTGCTGGTACCTGGATCTGCACATGGGAAAAACATGCGCAGGAAAGGTCGTGAGTACTCCACATTCGGTACTCAGTAAGTGCCAAGCCTAACCCCTGTCAAGTAGTGACGAGGTCAGGTTGAGTGTCTACTGAGTTTTAAAACAAGTCAGTTATAAATTTAAACAGTGAAATATAGATAATCAATGATAAACAGGATTAATGGAAATGATCACGCTCAACTATGTCTAATAAAAGACTAAACGGGCATTGCAAATATAATCCGGGGTATTATGCCCAGAGTCGATCCCACAGGGAATTTACGTATCAATCAAGTCTTTAGAATACGCAACTTTTACTCAATCAATTCTCT